>JAPYZA010004213.1:0-13821 GCA_030522685.1 Eupelmus azureus | reverse complement strand
GAGAGAGAGAGAGAGATAATCATCGCTACGAATACGGGCATGCATTCAGTGTGCAGCCGGGGCTTTTTCGGATTGGAGGATCGGAGGAGAAATCCCGCGGCAGGTGCAGCGCCGGGGAATTCATCGCGCGGATATGTATGCGGGGATTTTCTTTTGGAATGGCGTCAAAAAATTTTACCCTTCGCAAGCCCGTGCGCTTGCCGCGCGGAACGAGGGGGCTAGATTTTTTGAGGTATATTGCGCTTTGCGGCTCCGCTGCGGAGAGAGCCGCTCTGAAAATGAAAATATGGAATGCTTTAACGCCGGAGATTATGTCGTATTTCGAAAGACGCGTTGGTGGTTGGATATTTTCGGGAAATGGTCGAAAATTTTTTCGAGGGATTTTCGGTTTATTCTAACGTTACTTATTAGACGTTATATATATTTTTAAATTGTTAGGAAATATTATTATTCGGTTAAAAACTAATGGAAACTGAGTTGCCTTATTATTATTATAGTTACGAAAATTATTTATCATAAAAACAGCTTGTAGGATAAAAAAGCTAAGTTAAGGCACATTATTTTGCATAATTACAATTAGTACGTAAAAAATTCTAAATATCTTTCGTAAATTGCAGTAAATTTTATTTTCATTATTCATTATCTGTCTTAAAGGAATCTAAAGTCAAATTTAAGGCGACTACACTGAACAATACAGATTTTTTATATACATAAAAACACTAGTAAAGGGATAGTTTTTGTACTAACACACGAATCATGACTATTTTTTAAATATTTGCTTGCTCATAACTCGCCATATATAGTAAACTTTATATAAATAAAAAAATGTATAAAAAGTATATTGAAAATTAAACAGAATTTCTAAATAAGTGTCATTTTAAAGTTTGTTGACCAGAAATTCTGCCCAGAATATGGTCAATTTTCTACCAGGGTCATGATACAGTTTTTCACACTTTTTTATTGATTTACATTTAAAATGTAATTAGAATTATTATAATAGCTTTTTGTATATACAAAAATTTCTTTTGTTGCATTTTCTTCTTTTAGCTGTCTTTTTTATTTAAAAAACGGTTTAAATCAATAACTTAAAATTTTTTAATTAAAAAATTGTTATTGCAGAATATACTAGTATAACATGTCAATAATTAATATTAGTAATAAAAAGTAAAATTCAAATTTATCTCATTTTAAAATAATATTATTGGTATTGACAGAGGAAAAACGTAAGTCATTTATTGTGATTTTTATTCATGTATTTTTTTACACTTTTATGCGACTTAAATAATTTCTTGAACATGCACGCTTCTAAGTATATCAATAGAGTCTAATATTCCAGCTTTCTTTAAACGTTGACATAAAAAAATATATCTCATTTGAGCTGAATTCGTGATCTGGAAGCCAGACACCCAGTAAGTTTAAATTGCTTTTTTGACTATTGTAGGTCAAGAGGCTATTTTCTAATGTCACTAAGCTTAATTAGTAAGTCAATGAACTAAATTAACCAAACATATCTTTTAAAGGTGAGTCAGTTGCTGATCAACACCTAATACATTTTTAAAATTCAAAAGTCCGCCCGAACACAACCTACCCTCACCCAACTAACCATCAACAAAACCGAATTATTTCCACACACATCCAGGTCAACAACGTCCAGCCGGATCGAAATGCCAAAAGCGTACCTATTCTCTCCAGAGCTCGCTGCATCTCGTCACATCCGGCGAACTCTCCGTGCATCAAGCCGACGTCCATCCACTGTACTCTCCTACGTATACGCGACAATCCAGGACGCGCCTAATCCTTAATGAAGCTCCCGCGGGTCTCGCGACAAGCATCGGCCGATCAGCACCCACTGGGACCTTTGCTCTCGCCCCACTGTTGCCTCAGCCTCCTGCAAGACGATCCGCAAGCACGTATACATACTTGCTTCCTTACATGCAGAGTACGCTTGCGCTGGACAAGCTACGGACGCGTCTGGGATTTGGGCTAAGCGAGCGCGGGTGTTTGTCGGTGTTGTTTCGTGAGCTTTGGAATCGTTCGTTGATTGTGGATGTTTTCTGTTACGGTTGCTGATTTATTATTTAACGGGCGAGATCGAAGAAAGCTTTTAGTTTGGTAAATTTTGTTTTGGATACCTACGCTCATTGCGCCGCGATCTGCTCTTTTACCAGAGCGATCCGCCACTGACGTATCAGGCGAAATTCGATTTGAAATCTAGCTCTCTCTCTCTTGTTTCTCAAAGCAGAAAGTCTCTAGGTGAGATAACACGGCTGCAAGACGAGCTTTAAAGGAAACTTAACGATGCTTTATCGCGCGCGTTTACGGGAACGCTCGAATTTTCTGTTCGCGCGTATCTATCTGTCGGTGGAGCTTGTATACGCTTCGATTATACGGACTTGTTTACGCGCGCGATTTACCGCTCGTATATTACCCGCTCCGAGAAAATTCCTCTGTTCCTCTACTCTTTTACTGCTTTCGCTGATTCGCTTTTAGGTTCACGAGTACTTTTTTGTATACACGCGTAATTAAGAGGCCGTGAAAGGCCAGTATCAAAAAATGCATTTTATTTCCCAAATCATATATTTTTACCGGCGATGAAAATTTCAGGCACACGCGATAATTCTGGGATTCGTTTCAAAACTTTTTATAATGACGTGTGAAATCCTCGCGTCTCTCTCTTTCTCGGAGATAAAAAGGGAATACATTTGAAATTCTCCTCTCCTGCGCTCTCTCGCTCGCTCGCGAGTTTGTGAAAAATGCTCTCCTCGAGAGCGACGAGAACGAGAAGGCAATTACGGAGTCCGGTTCGTTTGTAGAGCGCCAAGGTAAAAAGCCTTCCGACTTAGCACCTTAACCCTCGGCTCTCTCAAGCCAGCTCCTCTATATATCCACTGCGCTCTCTATGTTTCTTCTTCTCTTTCGCTCGCTCGCTCGCTCGCCTGCTTCATGCAGCTCTTGCTCTATCCTACTGGTTCCTGCTGATCTTCAGCTTATTCGCTATTCCTTCTCTCTCTCTCTCTCTCTCCTTCTCTTTCTCCCACGCTTTTTCCCTGTCTTTTCATCCGTCATTATCTAATTATTCCTCGTTCGCTTCTCCCCGAACTCCAGGAAAATACTTAAGCTGATGTTTGACCGCGTGGAATTGATACTCGTGACGTAATTCAAGACGTCGGTATACTTTCATTTCACTCGCACGATTTATTCAAGCTGTTTTTTCTGTCTCTTTTGCATTATCGATATATTTAAAAATTAATTAAAGTATTTTAAAGTCCAATTCTCCAGTCCTCTTTCGACGCGACAACTCTAAATTAGTTACAGCGGCGCAGCCACTCATTCCTTTCGGAATAATTTAAAATTTTTTTCGCGCAAACGACTCTCTCTCTCTCTTTCGGTACTTCACCTGTCACTTCTCTCTCTCTCCCGCCTGTTTTTCTTCCATCTGCACCCTTCATTTCTTTTTCGCCTCTCATATTTTCTTTCGCATCGCCTTAGCTTCTATTTTTCTTCTCTCTAACGCTCTGTTTTGATTTTTCTCCACTCCTCTCTCTCTCCCTCCTTCTCTTTCTCCACCAGCTCAGCCAGCCAGTCGTCTCCTCTCCTTTGCATCTCGCTTTTTCACTCCGGCTCGCGCTCCGCATTATACAGCGGCCTTCCCACTTTATCTCGCTATTTTTTCCCCTCCTCTTATCTCGCTCGCGCCTCTCTACCTGCCTCCGCTGCCTCTTCTTCTCCCAAAGAGATTTTTCTCTCTGTCGCGCGAGCGGCCCTTTATCTCCGTCTGCTTCTCCTCTCCCTCTTTGTACCCGTTCCTCACCTCGCCTCCTACATATACGCCTTCCGTTTCGTTCTTCTTCGCGAAGCGTATATAGCGCGCGAGAGACGCCTAACCTTCTTGCGCGCAGCGCTCAAACACCTGCACGCAAGAGAGGAGTGTTTACTTAGGACGGCGGCGAGCGCGAGCGCTAATTGACTGGTTTCAACTTATTAGTGCGTCCGCCGCGCGTTTTAAAAAAAGGAGCGAGCCGGTTCACGGCGCGAGCATTCGAGACTTTTTGTGTGTCTTTAATTTTGCCGCGCGAACTGTTAGGCTCTCGCGAGAGCTGCTCTTTCTTTCTTGGCACTTGCGTGTGGTATTTGAGGAATGAGCGAGGTGCTCGAGCTTGTTATCGTTTGCGAGACAAATGTGAGATGGGCGTGAATTTAATTAATTGTTGTAGTGATTATTGGCTACTGTAATGATGCTTCGCCGGCTTAGTTGGTATTATTGCATTATTTAGTGGGTTTCATTGAATTGCGGGATATTGCAAAAGTTTGGATAAGTATAATGATCAATATAATATAAAGTGTAAGAGAATTAAATTGACTGACAATTTTGAAAAAGTCAAAGCATTTATCTTGAATGAACATATTAAATATTATATTTTATTATGCAATTCCGTAATAAAATGCAATTCCATACATCGTGTATGGGTAACTCTACTAATAAAACTTAATTATAATTAATATTATAATTAATAATTAATTATTAATAACTAATTAAATGCCATCAATTCAATAATACCTTCAATTGTTTAACTATTATGTATTTCTGACGACCTACCTGAGTCGTAATTGATGAGTTAAAAACTTTCACTTCACTACAGTATTTTTTTTACCAATAATGCACTAATGCATGAGTGATAAAAAATGGGGTATTAAACAATGGATTATTCGAGCTTTTATATGTGGTGACAGTACTTATCTGTGACTCACAGTCTCATTCAAATTGCAAATTCTACATTCGAATTAAAAAAATCAACTTTATATCCATAGTACACAATGTATGTTATTGCACATTGGAGATCGATTCTAAAATAAAATCTTAAATAGTATAAATAATAAAACAATTTTCACTCTACATTATGTATATTGGATCTTTCCAAATTAATTAATTATAATTCAACCAATAATAAATTTTGTATAATACACGTTTTTGTATTCATAGTTAACGACTTTGCAATTTTTTTTGTCAACTTGTCAACTTCTATATACGAGTATAGACATACGTTTTGTACTACACTGAATACATAGATATACTGCTGGAAGATGCGCAGAGCAGACTATGTATATAAGTAATAAATATCATCACATAACCGCATGGTGTAAGTATACCGTATATACAGAGCGTAGGGAGTTTATATAATAAATATATGAGTATATTCATATTGATGCACAGCAAAATTTAATGCAAAATGCTATATTCGGACCAAAGGTAAAGTACAGCTACGATTCTCTCATCTTCTCAAAGGTACACTAAAGCACTCGTAATTTTTATTGAGTTAAGATTTATTATTTTTTTTAACTGTATGTTAATTTAATATAAACTATTATAAAAATAAGGAAAGAGCACAATGATACAAGAAATTGTTTTTATTCTTTTATGTAAATAATTTTTATAATGACATAGTCCCTAGAATTGATTTTTATGTTAGCTGAATTCAATGAACTTGGGCCGCCAGTTCTTATAAATATCATTTTTAAAACTCAAGAGATACTCCAGGAATTAGAAAAATAATTTATAACAGATATTCAATTATCTAGTTAACCGTTGCAGAAATGTAATAAAGAATTCAAAACTTTTAAACAGAAATCTGATTTATAAAACTTCTCAGAATTACATAGAAACTTGTTGGAAAATGTTGAGAAAAGATAATCAATTGAAATATTTAAAAAAAATAATTATATTATTTGCTAAATAATTTTTAAAAAATTGAAGAAGATGTAAGTATACTGTCACATACTAATTGTAAGATGAATATAAATTTAATATTATTTTATTTTAGTTCTACAAAATTTTTCACATTTTAATTTACAAATTGAATGTAATCTGAGGGAAATTCTGAAATATATAAAGCTAAGGAACTTGGAAAATATTTCAAAATGTAACCATTACCTTTGATTACAGGAATCTGCTGATGTAAGACAAATTTTTGAATTCAATACAAAATTTAATAAAGAAAAAATGGAAATAATAAAAATGTAAGAATACACTATATCAGCTTCTCAGACGACAGCTCATATTATATGGAATTATTTTGCTTGAAACAATGTTTGTAAACTTTTATATTACGATGTACTTATTTGAATACTATAGATAAATATTTATTCTCTCGCATTATTTCAACTTTTCTGATTTTAATAATACAGAGTTGTGTTTAATATTTTAATAAATATATCTAAACATTTGTTGAAAATACATTATAAAAAAATTTATTTGCGCAAAATAAAATTAAATTCTGAAAGAACTGATAAGCTTGATTGTTCTTCTCTAGCTAGTGCTTATTAAGATGAAAAATTTGGATGAAAAAATTTTGTTCGCAAATTTGCACCTTCTCAAAATGGAATCTGAACTAACTCCATTTTCAAGCTAATTTAAAATTAACTTTTTATACTTACGGAATTATGAATAATTCTAACTTAAATCTGATGCCTTTTATTCAGAATCTATACAATCACATACATCAACATACTCTTATCTTTCAAACACATCCTCAAAAACTCTCTCTCACTCTTTCTCTCTCTCTCTCTCGCAGTCTCTTTGTCTTTCCCCGTGCAAGCGGCTCGTCAGAGCGATAATCCTCGTGCCAAGAGAAAAACGAGCAATCATCGAGCGGCAAAAAAGACGAGGCGCGCGTCACGTGAGCGCGCGAGGCCCAATTAGTTAATTGAGTTGATCGATAGATTTTGTCAGCGCTAGCCTAAAGCCGCGCGGACGTCTGATTGAGAGCGAGCTAGCGCAGAGAGTCTCACTACTGTGTACGGCAAACGCGCGGCACGCTGCCACATATATAGAGGGAAACGCCCGCCGCGCGTCTGTCTGATTCGCGTAATTCACAGCAGTGTCGGTCCTTCATTAGCCGACGAGTGGGATTAAGTTTGACGTTAAAATTAGGCGAAACGTCGCCAGCCTCGTTCTCTCTCTCTCTCTCTCTCTCGCGCCAGCTCGCTCTCTGTCTGTATGTACGCCCGCGCCTGAAAACCGTATAGTTGGTTTAACGTGAATCGTTTCTCGATTGTGATGCTGTCGCGCTGATGGGCCGAACGTTGTTGTTGCTTGATGAGCGGCTCGCTGGTGGAGTGACTCGATGTGGGCCTGTTGAATAAACTGTTCTTAAAATGTCGCTTTCTTTCTATTTTTTATGGGTTTTAGGAGAAAATGTCAATTTTTGGATACTTAAAAGAATAAAATTCAGTACTTCAACGTTTTACGTCATAATACTAAAATTAAATAGTTCTTACTTTATAAAAACATTGCAAAACGCAAGAAACAAAGCAAAGCACAATTTCTGATAAAGTATATTAAGTAATTTACTGCACCATAAAGAGCTCGTTTCTTTCCAAAATTTATTAAAAGAAGAAGGATAAACTCTTCAAAAATATATCAATTATCCACAAAGTGACACTCCCTTAAAACCACAACGCCACAATCACCGACAACGCATCAGCCAATAAAAAACCAAACTCCGCAATCCCAATAAATATTATCACCATAAACGCCCCCTCCCATTCCTCGTTCCCTAAAACAAGTAAAATTTTAACAGATGCTTTCTCGGCGTTTCGGTTATTTATGCCGGTCCGCTTTTCCTATACATAATTTTCACAATGTGCGCGCGTTCTCTCATCTCCTTGCGCGGCGCGCAATTTATTCGCGGCGCCGGCGATAAATAATGCAAGACCGACTGCTCGCGGCCGTGAATTTATACGTATACGAGCCGCCACCTCGCGACTCCCTATCTGTGTGTGTGTATGCGTGCGCCTGTGTGTGTGTGTGCGAGTGTGTATACGAGTGTAATAATTCGATGGGGTGAGGAAAGCCTCGAATCCTTAAACGACGAGAGACGGCGTAAGAAGACGTAACGGATTGCAAAGTAGTCGCGCAAGCATGATAAAGGAAGCGGCTCGCTCTGCGGGGGCTTTTTCTGGATGAGAGAGAGAAGGTGGGATTGTGTTATATCGAGCGATATGCGCTCTTGAGATTGAGACGTCGGGGGAAGAGTGAATATCTAGTAGATTAGTGATTCGGGATGTGAAACGTATAAATTTTATGGGTGATTATCAACTGTTGAAATTTGTTATTTTTCATTTTGTAATTCAATGATGTGTATATCGGTAATGTTAATTTGTCGATCTGTAAATCTATTTTTAATCATCCGAATAGAAAATTAACCTTATCAGAGCCTATGTAGCTAATCTATTTGATAATATATATTTGTGACTACCAATATAAGATTCTAAGTGGGTTTTAATTAATTAGAAAGAAAATTTGAATGATTTTGCCTAACTAATTAATTTTAGTAATTAACTAATTAATTGTTTTTATGAGCGTCATTTAATCAAATCTTAAACATAAATCAAATGTTTTTACAAATTTCTCCTCATCGTTATAGCTAAAACTTGCAGACGACAGCTGGACAAGCGCGATCATAAGAGCGAAGAAACAAAGCAGAAGAGACTTCAGACGTAAACTTTGATCGAGAATCTCTCACACGATATACACGACAATCAGCGTAGATATAATCGCAGCGCGATCAGCATCGACGGGCTGTGGGAAATTTTCGTTTCACGAGAACCGTTAGTGCGTTTGCGAGGCTTTGGCTCGAATTGGCTGCAAATCGTGTGATCTTTTTGCTCCGCAATTTGATCTAGCACAATTTATCCGCCCACACAAACGGACATTTATTTTAGTAAAGTACTTTCTTTTCAACTCATTTTTTGTTAATTATTTGTTTTAGCTAAGAAATCAATTGAACTGGAAAAATGATTTTTATTGTAAGAATTAAAAAACTTATTTTTATGCGCAACAAGAAATGATTTGTATGGAAATTGAAATTATTTTCTCTTTAAGAAATAGAAACACAAAAAATGGGTTAAAAATGTCCATTTTATGTCATTTAATGGCACAAAAAATAAATTGAAATAATGTCAATAGATACCTTCGTCAGCTATTAATAGATATTTTCTAAACTATTAAGCTTCTAGCCATTTTTAATAATGATAGTTCACAAGTAACCAATACACCAGAGTCTTCAATTTGTAATCATTCAGAATATGTGATTTTGAAAAAGAATTATTTAGTGCTAATTTCAAAGTAAAGCTTATTCTAAATTTTAAGATAAAGACAATAATATTTATTTTCACGAAACTTAATCCTCACTTCATTTAAATTTCAAACCACCAAAAGTTTAATTATTATTGCGATTATTTGTTTATTAGTTTTAATTATATTTATTATGTTATCATTATTTACAATGTTTATTTATTTAACGTTAGTGTCCTTATTTTGTATTGAATTCTACTAGTGCATATAATGTCAAATTTGATTTCCAATACAATTTACGACAATAATGTTTATTTACGACTAGTTTACAAGATATATTATTCAAATGTAACTAATCAACCCAGTAACAATAACATTAATCTTGATTTTCAATCCTCATTTAGTATACGAAACAATATTTCACATAAATCATAAATACACCTCGAATTGTAAACTTTATAGTCTTTTATTAATAATTTTAATAAATAAACATCAAGTCTTTGCTAATGTAAATAATATCAGAATTTTTGTCTCTTAATTTAATATCCAAATATTTACAAATATATCTACTAACAAACATTTCAAATTTAGCAGACAAACGCCTGCTAACTCCCTCACCATACAACACCAAACGAAAAATGTTCATTATATATAATCAAGCGCTACTACCGCACAAGTCGCCGTCAGAGCAGCGTAACATCCTCATTTTTAAATGTTTGTTTAATCCTCAACGAGAGCTATCGCAATACGGAAAGAACGGAATAGCAGGCGCGGTCCTTACGTCAGTTAAACGAGATCTCTCTCTCTCTCCCTCTCCTCACTCAGTCACTCTCCGGCGAGGCGCTGACGTAGTCGAGAGAGAGCTCGCTTGCCCCGGGAGCGACAGCCGCAAATCCTTTCCTGTACAGGCCGACGTACAGCGGCGTACTTAGTCCCTCGACGCCCGAGCGTGCCGGCGCACACGCACGCCAACTTTAACGGAGACACGAGCCAGCCCGCTCACGTCGGAACTGCTCTTTAAGCTTTCGCTGCGCTGCTCTATACGCGAGGATGCTCCCAAGCCCTGCGTGGGAGGGGCTCTGATGCTGTAATTGCACGTGTGGATGGATGATTTTTTTTTTGTTTTGTTTGTAGGGTTGTGAGTTTGGATTGTGGAAGTTGTGGAGTATTTAATTGAAACTCGGCACTGATAGGGTAATTGTTTATTGAATTTATTCGCGAGAGATTCTAGGATGTAGATATACTGGGAGATTTTCGTGATAGACTTCTGGTTGGTGGTCTTATAATTATGGTTACTACTGCGGGAAATTATATGGTCTTTCTTATATCTTCTTAATTATTAATTAGGTTTGTTTGTATGCGTGGTTTTAACTGATTTTAGCTTAATCAATTTTTGAATTAAACATTCTTAACAAGTATTATGCTGACATTTAAAATTATTTTTTTTTAATTTAAAATGAGTACCTAAAATAATCAAACTTTAATTTTATTTCAAGGCATATCAGTAAACAAAAATAATTATGAAATTAAACACAAAGTGTGTTAAAAATTAAACTAAATATCAATTATTGCTTCTGTTTTATAAGTATCAATGTACGCGCATAAGCAGCGACCGCGCCTTCGCCGCATTGCTAGACCGGTGGCACCATCTCGGTGACGAGCGCTGCACTTTCCTCATGCAGCCAACTGCAGTGCCGCATTGCCTGTGCATTTCGAATGAGTTCGTTTCATTTTACTATTTAAGCTTGAATAACGTCTCAAATTAAATTGTAAATTAGATCGATCGATTGAAAAATTTCTTTGAGCAAAGTGTAGATGTATTTTTGAAAAACAAAGTTTTTTTGAAGAACAAAATTGGGTTAGATTTTATAATGCTAATTTAATGGGCATTCGGAACCACTATGCGATATTGTCTAACGATAAATTTTATTTATTTATAAAGAAAAATATCTTGTTTATTAAAAAAAGTACTTGTATAATTTTTATAATTCTATATTACTGTATAATTTTGTAATTCTATATTATAATAAACACTGTACATTTTCTTGTGTTATTTGATTCAAATGTAGTGAATTTATGTGTCAAAATTCTACGAATAAATTGTAGTTCTCATATAATCCTCATACTCTAAATTTAATTATTGCGTAATTAAATTATGTGTAATTAAATAACGATAATATTCGAATATAATACACTTTGTTATTAAATAATGTTTGCGTAAAATATCTTTGTGTTAAAATATGCTAATCAGAAAATTAATACACGATCTGTTATTCATTTTAACACAAGATTCTTATGTTATTTGATTTTTAAATACCGATTTATGTTAAAAATGACGAAAATAAATTTGCAGTGTATTCCATTCTAACAAGTCACTAAACTCCTCACTTTAACAAAACCATCCACCCATTCAACTCCCAACCGCCACCAAACATATTCCACCCTCTGAAAAACCATATTAATCAATCCGACATCCAGCCGGTACGAATCGACATTTAAATATCCAACCGCAAGCAAATAGCCCCGCTCAGCCCACCCCCCTTCAAAAAAGCCTTGGCGCGTATATAAGAAATTGTTGCACGCTCACCGTATCTTTCCGTCTTGCTCCCTTGCCTGCGACATGAATAATTCAATAATTCCCCAGGCCGAGATTCGCGCGTGAAACGTGCCTTTTATTACATCATCCTCGGCGCTCTCTCGCGAGATCGAACGGCTATATAGCGCAGCTAACGTTTTCCCCGAGGCCGGGGGTAGAGAAATAGCTGACGAAGTGTTCTCGCTCCTCAACGACAGCGAGATAAGTGGCTCGCTCCGCGCGAAGCCAGGCTTCTACCCTCCTGCATGTGCGCCTGGATCATCCATAGCATCCGAGTTTTTCGCCCGCGCCTGCAACGCGACTTTTATACAGAGGCTATGTGCGCCAGCCGCGCCTATAAATTTTGCAGCGTTAAGCGCGAGATATTTCGTTAGAGCGCGAGACCGCAGATGTATAGCGTTATGAGAGAGAGAGTGGAGCGTTGCGGATATTTATTGGCAGCCGATGGGGCGACAAGTGACAGCGGATGGATGTATCCTTGGCGCGGCTTTGCTTCAGAGAGTTTGAGTGCCTGGCGGATTGAAATGTCAAGGGGGGTGGCGGGAGGTTTTGGGGATCTCGGTGGGAGTTTTGGGTTGATAGTTTTTTAGTAAGGTGATTTGAAGATAGTGGTGGGAGAAGGGTTGTTTATCGAAAGATTTTAAATGATTTTTTGAGTGAGCGAAATTAGAATAAATTTCAAAAAGGAATGAGTCGATTAGATTTATCTTTTCTGTAATCTATGAAAACCGAATAATATGTTACTCCTAGTTAGTTAAACATTTCAGTAATATTTTGAAGTATTTTTTTATAATAAGATCAATATCTTAAATATTAAATAAAAATATAAATAACGTCTTCAACATTTCATGTCTTTATGGTTCATTTTCTTCACAAAAGAAGAAATTACAAATCACTTCTTAAATACCAAACCTAATATCTCAAAAAGCTCATTCCTCTCTACAAAAATAATTAAAACTTTGCAAGTCCAATTCCCCCAACCCCCAATCATTCTTCCACCATCCACGAAAAAAATTCGCTTTAACGACACCGCAAAAGACTACCCCAACCCTGCAGCCACACCCACGGCCAGGCGCAGCCCGTCAAAAGAGCGAAATAAAGAGTAAAATTCAATCGAGGCCGTAGTAAGGAAAAGCCGCGCGGCTAAGCACATTACGGAGGCTATCCGCTTGGGCGCGCGCACGCGTGAGATCGATGCGCCCTACGCGTTCGTAATATTTTGCAGATAAGGGACAGCGCAGCGGCTGCGCGAGCCGCGCGCGCCCCAGCCCAGCCAACCCAGCCGTCTTATCTCCTCGATTCCGGTCCAGCGGTCCGGAAGTGCGTAATAGAGGAAGAAAAGAAGGAAGCCGCCAGGCGCGAGACGGCGGAGCTAATTTCACTGTCCCGTTTCAGACTTTTTTATTATTTGCTCTGTTTTGTTTTGCGCTTGGCTCGGAAACTTGGGCGAGTGTATGTGTGTGCGTGCATACAGAGAGAGGAGGTAGGGAATTCAAAGGGTTTAAAGAGACCGAATGGGGTTAGGGTAAACATACAGAGCGCGCGGCGTGTAAACGTAATAACGAGTTAATGAGCGGCCTCGGGGCGACATAGACGAATATGAAACTTTACGTGTTGGAGCTGCGTGTACGTACGCGTGTTTTTATAATCGTTCGACGATCAACGCCTGCGAGACTTTTATCGTGTTCTGGCTTTTTTAGCCGCTTCAGATTGGCGCTTGATGCTTTGTAAATGTGTCTCTGATCCGTAAATATAATAATTATTTCGTGAGATGAATCAGGCAATTTTTGATGATAAAAGGAAGTGCAAGTGTTTTTGGTTTATTACATGATTTTGAAAATGTATATAGTTCATAGTAAAATATTCTAAAAGCTTAGCCAATTCTGTGATTTAAATTTGAAATATTTTTAAGTAAAATATAATTCTAGAAAAAGTATCTATCTGTAGAAAGGATACTAAAAATGATAAGTAATGAATTTAAAAAATAATAACAGAGAAAAAATATTTCAATTTGAGTAGTTCCATATTTTATAAAAATACAAAACTTCTTATTTAACCATGTGATTTCTTATATAAACTGTATATAATATTAACTGTACTTTAGAAATCTATAAACAATAAACATTCTAACATATTTAGTAAACTTACACTT
>JAPYZA010004210.1:0-13796 GCA_030522685.1 Eupelmus azureus | reverse complement strand
ACTTCGATACATGAAATCATTCACACTAACAAAAACAAGCAATTGAACAATCTTTCCAAAATCCGGTCAACCCAATCCCCAAACCCGCTAACCCCAATGCCCCCCATCGACCTAAACACCTCCACCTCAAAAGCCAACACTCCAACCCCAACACTGAAAGAAAAAAAATCGCGCATCATGCATATATATCGAGCGGCCTGCAACTTGCGCGTCTAACCCCCTAGACTGCGCAGAACAGCAGCCTGCCGCAGAGTCGCTTTAAAGCTCCCTCTCTCACTGCTCTCGCGCGGCATAAAGAAGCTGCATAGCCCCGGCTATCCGTTTGATAGCTCAGCGCCGGCGCGCGCTTTACTCTTTCTCTCACGCTCCCCTTTCCCTCGTCTCTTTTTTTCTCTCTCTCTCTCTCTCCGCCCGAGAAACGCTCCACTTTAATCTAAGCATCGGAGGGCGGAGGCCTAGCCTAGGCCCGTAATGCAGCTGCAGCGGCCTGAAAGGAGCGCGCGTCATTAAAGATTGAGAAGGACGCATTATGCGCGCGGTGCGGCCCGTACAAAAGGAGCTGGCGTTTTTTAAGCGCGCGAGAGAGCGAGAGATGGTGATGAGCGCGAGATTGCGATAGCCACTGCGGCAGAAAGAGGGATACGAGAAGTGTAAGGCGTTTCGAGGCGCGCGAGCTTTTTTCCATTAAACGCCACTGGGGTTATGCGTCTGGAGGATGCTGGAATATCCGCAGGATATATGAGTAATATTGCGCCGGGTGGTGCGTAGGTTGGTGGTTAGGTGCTAGGTGTGTGTTTGTTGGGTATACTGACCGACTCCGACGAGTGCCCCTTGGCAGAGATATTGCCGAGAGACGAGGCACTGGGCGGACGGCCGGGCGGTGATGATGCCCCAGGCGGCGCAGCCCAGGGCCGCGGAGAGGCCCAGGCAGGTTTGCAGCAGCACCGAGGCACTTTGGTCGTTCTCCTCCTGGTATTCCTGGAGCGCCTGGTGGAGAGGGGAGAGTAGAGATTAGATTGTTGGATTAGTGACTTTTGGCGTTTTTTTTTAAGGGGACGTTCGTAGTTAAAATTGTTTGGGTTCAAAGAAACTTTTTTTCTAAGCTGACTTGCGAAGTGATTAAGTTCGAAGGTATTTAGACTTCAGTGTTCTTCGGAAAAGGAGAGATTTTATCGAAACTAATGCGATTTCTGTCATAGATGAACATCAGAAAAAGATAAACTGACGTCACCCAATTCTAGTAAAATGAGATACGTAAACTTAATTTTTGTTAAAACATAGATCTGAGTAAAAAAATTAAAGAGAACGTTTTAGATTAATAATTTAAAAAAATTTTAGATATATATAATTTATGCTTTTGAATTTTATTTATTATTAAGTTTTTAATATAATTTTCCAAAATTATTACAGACCTATTAATGTATTTTTATTGTTACTTTTTTTTAACTGATTTAAAAAAAAATTTTTTTAGTTCGATCTAGTCAAAACATGGGTATGAATTAGTAAAAATTTCTACTATGATAAAGTATACTGTAGGGTAAGAAGACTCTATTAATTGCCACAAACTATTCCTTTATTTTATTGTTACTGACTATCTAAATAAATGGTATAAAGTTATTCAATTATATATTATGGGAATTCAATTAAAGAATTAGATCGGAGAATTTTATAAAATTTTCTTTTCTTTTCTTTTTATTTTATTTTGATTAATAAAAAATATGAGATGATTTATTATATTTTGTCTAGCATTATCTCAGTATTAGAGATAAACTGAGATTAGCTATGAATCGGAACTATGAATCAGAATATTAGAATTTGTTATCGTGAAATTTATCTTACCAAGAATAGCTTAGTAAAATTTTTAATTATTTAGCTACTTGATCTGATTTGATAATAAAAGTGACATATATTTCAGAATAGAATTATCAATCACTGGTACTGATATTTAAAACAAATCTAAGAAAAGATGTTAAATGAAATAAAATTTATAATAAAAATTTTCTCAGAAATATTTCTTTAATCAAATTATTTCAAATATGCGTAACAAAATGAAGTTTAAGAGGCAAGCCTCGATTATTTGTGCAACAGATATACTATAATAAGTATGATCTTTTCGACCTTTTCATTTTTTTTAATTATATAAATAGAATTTGTTTAAATATTTGAGATACTTATTAAATTATCTTTCTAACAATGTGTAATACGTTAAGAAATATTTCGTCCAACATACATAACAATTTTTTTATAAAAAATGAGCCGAAAATTCTGATCAGTTTATATTACATCTTCCATATTTATTACCGATACAAGTTAGAAACATAATAATAATAGTAAATCTATGTAAAAGTATCAATAAGAAAACTTGTATCCCGACTTCTTGATCCTTTACTTTCTGTTCTCACTTAAAAGACCCATTTTTTTATTCCGTACGGATATACCACCGATAATTTTCTCTTTTCGCAATCTTCTATTTCTCTCTCTCTATCTTTCTTTCAAAATTCGGTTTGGGCCTATAATCCTTATTTACCAGAAAAACTTTCATGGGTTTTCCTGACTCTTTATTATATATCGAGATATCATTAGAAAATATATTATAAAACAATTAAAGAAAAAAACCTTATTTAATTTGTTTGATATCTTCGAATATCAATAGATATCACTCAGAAAATCTATATCGTATTGATTAGTTTTTATAGAATTGATTAGAATGAGTAATATAATGAATAATTCATATCAATGCGCTTATAGGCCACACTACTTTGTGAGATCATCATTATTATCTTTGAAAATTCATTGGTAGCTATCCATATAAATACTACTCTTGGTATAACTAAGCCCAGTTTGGTATTGTGATTCTGAACCGAAAAAAGTTTTACTTCAAAATGAATATCATAATTTTTCAAACGTTTTTCGTACTGATTATTAGTTCTGTGATCAGTGCACGAACAATACATACAAGTGACATCAACACCAGTGCACGTTTCAATACTTTAAATTTAACAGGCTTAGGTCTTAAAGAGCTTAAACCAAATTTTATTCAGCATCCAGAAGTAGAAAAACTAATTTTGCAGCATAATGGAATTATAAAGATAAGTCCTGGTGCTTTCGACGGTTTTCCGAAATTGAAAAGTTTGGATTTATCAAATAATAACTTGAAGGTGAAAGATTTATTTTCTTTTGGAAGTCACTCAAACTTGGAAAGCCTAAATTTGGATAACAATTATAACTCGGATAAAAATGGCACGTTAAGTATTTCATATCAACTTCCAAAATTACAATATCTTTCTATACGCAATGTTAAAATCGACAAAATACCTGAAAACATGTCAACTTACTTTCCTAAAATCGCCAGACTTGATCTTTCGGAGACTAACGTAAATTTAACTACTTTAATATCAGTTTTACCAGAAACAGTAGTTTATCTTACTCTAGATAATAACAATATTACCACGCTGCCAGAAAATTACGCAAAATGGTTAACAAATCTTGAAGGACTATCCCTAAATGGAAATCAATTTGATCGCCTTAAACATTTAGACGATGAAGACTGTTCAAGAGGAAAAAATACTAATGGTACATTATGTTTCGGATTACCGAAACTTAAAATTTTATCGCTTGCTAATTGTGGAATCAAATTTATTAGCAATGAAACTTTCGTAAAAAGTGGATTGCATCTCTTAGATTTGGCTGGTAACGAAATAGAACAACTTAATAAAACATTAAATTATTTAAATTATATACAAGTACTAGATTTAAGTCGCAATCCTTTAAAAGAATTGAGCGATTCTATTAATGCGATCAATAAACTAAAAGTATTGAGTATGAATGATATGAAATATCAAGAACTGGTTATGGATATTCTAAAATCAGATATTCAAAAAACATCTTTACAAACTCTTGAACTGAGTGGCAACAATCTCGTTGATATACCGTTTGGATCTCTGAATAGATATAGAATTCTTCAAAGATTGGACCTTTCAAGGAACGCAATTCAAAATCTACCTTCGATTCTGATGTCATCACTCATAAGTTTAAATTTAAGCAACAATGCTTTTGAAGACATCGAAGATTTACATTTAGTATCTGTTCCTAATTTAGCAGAATTAAATATTGAAAACAATTTGATAACTAATATTAAGATAGGTTCAATAAACAAATTACCTTCGACATTGAATATTTTATATAGAACTACGTGTAAATGAACACTATCCAATGAGACAATAAATTTTCATTTATAACTTTAAGGATATTACTATTTATTATCTACATTCCTACATACATTAGTTTCTAACTGCAATTAAGCATGCTTATTTTTATTTGCTTCTCTGGAATATTTGACAATATTGTCAATGATATTTTTGCTTCGATTAAATAAAATATGATGAATATAAACACGTGTTCTTTATATTTCGAAATTAATTTTTTTTTATTTTTTTACATTTAAAGATTTTTATAAATATTTAATCTACATTTAAAAACTTTGTTACTATATTTATTATATAAATTTCACAAACTATAGTAAAAAATTTTTATAATATTTTACTTTATTTTTTCAACCTAAAACGTTCTTCCCATTGTCAATACTTCAGTCAATTTATTAATAATTAGTTCTTCAAAATTAATTTAAAGATTTTAAATAATATTAGAACTAAATACCACTACAAGAAAATAATTCATAAAAACTAAGAATATTGGCAATAATTATTATAATAATATCGCATTTTGTTTAAATTTAAGCTGTTTTAGACTTTAAACAAGACGAACGTTCTAATTTTATAATTGAAATTTTTTCATATACAAAGAGCTATTACTAAAAGGTCTAATTTTCATTTTATTTTTAGAAAGAGAGAGTGGTATTATAGCCTAAAAATCTTTTGTCATTCTTAACACATTAATTTATATTTTAACCTTTAGGATTCCGCTGGCCACTAACAAAGATAAAATAGAGTTCATAAATTTATTAATGTGAATAAATGTAAAATTTCTGCAAAATAATTATCCGTTTATAACGAAAAATGTCGAACTACAGAAGTTTATTTACTTTATGCGAAACGTGATAAAAATGAAAAGCTATCTGTAATTACCACAGACTTTTTATTATATTAACGACCTAAGTCCATTAAAATTAATTATGAAAATGAAAAGGTATATCAGATTCAGTTTGCAGCTGAATTTTATCACTGTATCAGATATTTATATGTATCTATATATATAAATTGTAAAAAAATGTAGCATTTATTATAATTATAAAAATAAAATTATTTTTTTAAAATGTATTTTCTTACCAGTACACAAACAACCAGTAAGTTAAACGTTGAAAAACCAAAATTCATTCTACCAATAGTTACACGTAATCAGCTATCTCTCACCTTTTCAAAACTACTCAATCACTCAATCTCAACATCACCCGCAACTTCACTACCGACAAAAATCCTCCAAACACACCCAAAAACCAACCAAACAAAAAACTCACGATGTAAAACGCCGGCGTGTAGAGGCCGAAGGAGGCGGTCCCAGCAGCCAGCATCAGCATCCTCACCGGCCTGCTCGCAAGCGGGCTTAGATCTATGAGCGGCTGGCGGGCCGCCTTCAGCGCCGACTTCGACTTGGGCTTCAGCTTGTTCTGCTGGTTCTTCAGGTGGACGATCGCGTGCCGCTGGGGATGATAGAGCGAGGCGCTGCGGTAAATCAGGCCCAGGAAGAACGCCAGGAACAGCACGCCCGTTATCGTTTGCAGGCCCAGCCTCCAGCCCAGCTTTCTGCAAGCAGAAGAGATTTTTTTTTTCAGCGCGGACTGCGGGATTTTTTTTTTTTTAAGGGCGGCTGTACGTAAATCTCGGAGAGGGGGAGAGGTCGTAAATTGCGGTAATGGCGCGTGGGAGACGCTGGGAGGGGGAGGAAAGTTGGGATATAAAGTGGAAATGTATTTACTCTCGTTCGTTTTGGGATTTTTTAATTTTCGGCGCGCGCAGAGAGAGAGAAGTTTTTTTTTGGGGGTGGCTCGGGGAAGATTTAACGGCCGGCGGTGCAGTGATTTGTGGCGGGGGATTACAAGTTTAGATTGAACTTTGCATTTTTGCGAATTTACATGTTGATTATGTTGGTGGCTTGTTTTGTAAATTAATCAAAATATTTGGTGCGTTGAGAGGGGAACAGATTTTGAGAGATTATAATTAGAAACATTTAATATAAAAAGAGATTTTTCCATACCATAAAAAGTTTAATTATATGGTTCATTCCAGAGGTTAAATATTATTTTGTCAACCTTCATCGATAAATTATATACCTTTTTGGTTCAGATAAAAATATCCTTTTGAACTTTTTCCGGGCACAGAGTTTAAAAAAAAGCAACCGTCTTTGATTTACTCCTTTTGGGACACTTTCAGTTAACAAAAACGAAATACTTTAATAAAATTTATACCTTTGAAAAAGCACATGGTCCTTGCAGACCAAAAATTTATTGCCCCGATAATTTATTCCATCCTACACCTTGCTTTGTTTTTGTTCAAATTGTACGTGTGTTTTTGTCATGCCCTCAATCGTCTTGAAATATTGCCCGTGAAATATCTAACGTAAAATACGCACGCTAAATTATAAACAACCAAATTTAAATCTGCGCAATTTCATCTTTTTTTTCAACATCGCACTTTATTCTGCACAGTCGATAAAATTTACAATAACGTCCATTACTCCAAACTTACTTTTACTATCATCGAAGACTACTTTACGATGTTCAAGGCTAGCTTTCGGCTCAATAAATAACCCATCCAAGAAAATCTGTACACGGGTTATTTAACAGGTCGAACGTAATTGGGGCATCGCAAATTATTGTAAATGCTTTGCGCAAAGAGCTTTTAATGCATCGACCGGAGGCGAAACGAATGAGGAAGCGTCTCGCTCGTAAATTTTCATTAGGACGTACACCTTTAATATCTGCGCGTTAACCCATTTGGCAAACTCTTTCCGCATAAACGTGACTTTTTAAACTAGTTTTGTCATATCCACATACTCTCCCTCTCTTTCTCCCTAAACTGGGCCATTTTTTCATTTTCCGCATTATAGAATCTCTCGTCCCAAGATTAATGCTCCCTTTTTTCTCCGTGCTTTATTAAGCTTTTGTAAACAAATTCATATCAATTACCGTCGTAAATATAATTGAACAATACCTTCTGTAATTCTAACTTTCTTTCATGTACCAACGTCATCATTTTTTCTACTTAATTTTACACAGACCGAGGCTGACTGATGGCTTTGAATCTACAGCATCTCGCAGCGAGAAAATTCAAGAAGCTCATCAATTTGTTGCTCCTGCTTTATGTACAATCCAATTTCTCGTACGTATACATTTAACCGAGTAATTCCAACTCTGACTCGCGCTGCTCTTATCAGTTGCGCTATCTCTTTCATTGTTCATAAACTAGCGTAGCTGTTCTAGCGTATATAGCTGTCGCTGCATTCAAGCGCGAAAGGCGAACGAAAAAGTAATGAAATTTAAAGGAATGAGGCGAGCTAGAGAGCGCCAGAGATGTACAATTTTGACTCTGACAGTTCATATTTCTGTCTGGAGACTTGACGTGTATATAAAGATATCTTTTCTTAAAATGATACAGATTTGAAATCTTTGGTTTAGTCCTGGCAGGATTATATATTGTATTTTTATTATTGTAACATCAACGAGCAATATTTGTCTTTTAACTATCTGCATAAGTGAACAATTTTATTCTATTTTGTTTAAATATAATAATAAAGCTGCATAAAAATCTAGATATAGAATTGTTCCGTATTGAAAATACAATCCCACACACTAATACAATACATCAACCAAAATCACTAAACCCAACAATACCAAACACCCAGCCCAAAATCAAAAAATCCAAACAAAAAGCCACAACCCAACCCCCAAAAAAACCCCACAAAACCACCCATTAATCTTCTCTAAACAAAATCCCCATCCACTCCAGCACCTCGTCCCAATTAAACACCTCCTTCCCACCTCTCGCCTAAATTAAAGAGCAATTTTTCCACGATTCCAGCTCGTCGCCCGCAAAAAAAAAGACGCCCCCTATAAGCTATCCGTCGCCTCGGCATATAAATTCAGGGCGCGAATTTCCTCGGCGTGTGTACGCCGCTGCGGGGACTACGGCTGCTATAAATTCCGGGGGCGAGGAGCCGTGGCTGATTCGAGGGGACGGAGCGAGGTGCGACTCATTCGCGGCACGTCTCCTCTTATTCCGGCCGGACAGGTGTGGGTAGCGCGTGGGTGGCTTCCGCGTGGGTGGCCCGTCGCTCGCCTCTCTTACAGACACGACCCGTGTCTTTTTTCTTTCTTTTTGATTTGGTATACCGCTGTTGTTTTATCTGCGGATGCCTTTTTTTTCTGGTGCAGGGCAGGGAACACTTTTGCGTATGTAGAGAGAGCTGACTGCGCGGGAAAAACGAGCCGAGAGCTTTTAATTATTTTTACGGAAGAGAGAGCAGGGATTTATTGTTGGGTGTGTTTCTTTCCGTGCCAAATTGCGGGCTTATCGCGCCGGAAATTTCGCGATGATGTTTGCGCGCTCGCGCGCGGAAAGTTGGAAAAGCTCGGGGGAAGGAGTCGAGAGAGCTTGCAAGCTCGGCCGCTCGAGATGAGATCGATTTTGGGCTTGAAGGGATGAATGCTTGAGGGGATCAGTGTAAATGAAAGCAGACGCCGGGACTCTAAATTATTGAATTGGTGAAAATCGGGATCGAGGTGAAGGATTTTCTGGGGCGTTTGTTGCGTTTTTTTTGTTTTTGTTTGTTTTGCTTAGGTGTGGTTGAGTTATTTGTTGCTTTTCGAGTGAGAGTTTTGGAAACGTTTATGATTATGGCATTTAATATTTTAGTTTTTTTTAGACTGTATTTGTTGAAGTAAATACGACTTTGAAGTTTTTTTTGCTTTCTTTTTTCAATAAAACTAAGTTTTGAAACTCGCTGAGCTTTTATACGCTATGTAGTTCCTCCTGAATACGTGATTCTTGAACTTTCAGCTATATTTACAGCGGAAAAACAAAAAGATTTTTCTGCTTAGTTAAACCAATTTTATTTCAATTTAAAAAAAAATCTTGCTATTATACCGAGTAAAGGCATTTCAATAAAAAATGAAATCTTTTAATTTTTTATTTTTTTGAGTAAATATTTAATTTCTCAAAGCTTTTTTTATTACTTTGAATCATTGTTACGAAACAATATTATATTAAATTTAAGAACTTATAAATTTAACGTATAATGCCGCTTGTTTATAAATAGCATATTATATAAACGACGTAATTTATCTATATTTTTTATAATCTTATTTTTGATAAAAAATGGTTTGTTAAGAGAATTTAGCATATGTGAAAAATATGTAAAAATTTTATACGCAGAAAACAGAAATTACATGTGCTTCAGAGCATAAATAAAAAGCTAAAAGACTTTTCTAATAAAAATTCATATATGGTGCTAAAAATAGTCAAGTTTTTGTTAAACTGGAAAAAAGTGTGCAGGCTCGTTTGGAGAGAGTAATGATTTTATTAAGTATACTTTTAACTCCATTTAAAAAAATGTAATGCAGTTTACAAAGAAAATTTTACATTTTATATTAACATCATTATTTGTGGAATAATTCTCTGTAATATTGTGAAAGTTTGAATAAAAATTTTATTGAAGTAATGAATTTATTCATTTACTTATATATTAAAAGTACATACGAGATAATATTTTTAATTGAAATTGTAATTATTAAAATGTAAACTTGAAACTGAAATTACATATTGTTTTCTGTTAATGAAAAATATTTCATCGCAATAAATACATCAAAATTCTATTTTTATACTGAATTTATAATACATTCTTAAATTAAAATACTTTATTTGAATTTATAGCACAAAAAGTAATTCATCAATGATACATATAAAAA
Organism: Eupelmus azureus; assembly: GCA_030522685.1. Lineage (NCBI taxonomy): Eukaryota > Metazoa > Arthropoda > Insecta > Hymenoptera > Eupelmidae > Eupelmus > Eupelmus azureus. Next base: position 3,877 of record JAPYZA010004210.1, on the reverse strand, counting down.
ACGTAATGTAATTCAGAGCAGCGAATAATTAAAAACATTATTATTCTTCTTTTGTGTTAAAAATAACAAAACCTCACTAATTATTATATTACTCACTAAATTTTCGTACATAGTATAATAAAAACGCATAATTTAAAAATAACCATTCCCCAAAATCCATAAACAAACATCCATTAACAAAACATTAAAAAAACCCAATTAACCCACCTCAAACGCGACCATCGCTAAAATCTCGACCAAAAAAACCACCCCGACAGACATACCAAAATCATCCCCGAATTTTTGACACAATAAAAATGCAGATTACGCCCGCTGCAAGCGTATCCCCGACCGAGCAAAAATAAACCCAACGGAGCAGCTCTCGCGCTGTCAATGAATGCGCGCCCGACGATAAATACGTCCGCCATCGAGTTACGACGAAACTTAATAAAAGTCCCGGCGCGCGCGCTCGGACAAAACGGAACAACAAAAAAATAAAAGAGCTCTCTCGCGAAACGAGAGAGAGAGGGGGGGGGGGGGAGAAAAAAGCGCATCTGCCCGGCGTGCGCGACGTCGCCTCGACCTCATTGTACTACCTCGGCGACATGGATATAGGTGTGGGTATGGGTGTGTATGTAGATACGCTGGGGCTGTTCCTCTTTTATGTACAAATCCGCAAAGAATTTTGCGTTTTTTATTTCGGTGTGTCTAATCCGCGCGCGGTTGATGTATGTATCGTATAGGTTTTAACGAAGATTAATACATTTTAAAAACTACAGATTTTTATATAACCTTCATTTATAGAGACGTTCTGTGTGATTTAAATTCACCTAAGTTCTAAAAACTTGTGATATTCATAAGGTATTCTTAGATCATTTAATTCCAAATAAATTTTTATTGAAAAACCTTAAATAACAAAATAAAAACTGATAGTTTTCAAAATATACCAGTCTTCGTTACACACTCTCGCACATAGAAAAAAAAAGCAGCAGCTGTCTCGCTAATTACGCAGCTCTGATCCCCTAATGAAACGATGACTCCTCTCGCATTAACGCACTCTCCCACACGAATATGAAAGTTTACAGCGCTGCTCGCCCGCGGGTAGAGAAAAAGAGAAAGGTATGTACATACACCTCCGCTCTCTCACTCTCTCTCTGCTTTCCGCGTGGAATTGAAAATGATACCCTTTTTCACGCCTCGTTGTGCTCTCGCCTCGCGCTCTGGAATTTGCATTCGTGATTTCTCCTGTTCTGTTATTTTTTTGCGCGCGCGGGCGCATTTATACGGGACCCCGGAGAGGAGAGCAAATGAATATAAAGATCCGTGCGTATATCGGGAAGACGCTTCCGAGATTGCAGCCTGTTTATGGTTATAGTTTGATATCTCGCCCGTCTGTGTGTGTGTGTGCTGGGACCAGGGGGATTGTTTATTTTCTATCGAGAGCGGAATGGGATTGGAAATTTATGGGGGAGGCTTGGTTCTTTTTTTTTGGTCTGGGTTTGTGGAAGATATGGGACCGGGTTGTTTGTTTCGGGGGTATGTTTAGTATGGAAAGTGCGTGTTTGCAGGTTTGGATAAGATAGTGGCGTGGGGTGTGGGATGTTGTAATAGGGGTGTAGGAAAATATTGCGGTTTTTTGATGGATGGTGGTGGGTTTAAGGAAGCGGTCGTTTTGTAGTATAGTGAGGTGTGTGAGATGTTTGTTTGGTTGATAGTCTTTTAGGTGAAAATTGTAGTGGATTCTTGATGAGATTTTCTTTTTAATTAGAATTTTGTTTAAAAACTGGTTAGAGATGTGTATGAAGGATTTTATCAGAATAGCTTCTTAAATCATAAACCTATAAAATAGTGAAAATTTTACAAAAATGAATGCATAGTAACGTCAAATTAATATAAATCTGAGAGGTTATTTTTTTATTGGAGCAAAAATTATATAATTTTCACACTCCAAATTGTGGAAGTGACTTTCGAGCGCGTGCGGTTTTCACACTCGCTACTTTAATAAATTAAACAAATCTTACCTTTAATTTTTTTTTAATTCGGTTTTTTCTAAGCTTACACTGTACTTGTATTATCATAAATATTTCCAATCTCACTATTTAATTGTATTATTATTTTCAAATCATAGAGCAGTTTCTTGGAACATTAGAGTAGTTTTTAAAATATATTTTGTAGTCAGTGTTTTTTTTTCATACCAAAGGATAAACTGTCTTGTTATAGTTAAATACTCTAAAAATGTCATTAAAAAGTGTGTTTACCCGTAAAATTTAGAATACGAACCGGTTATACATATTTCATATGTATAAAAATTAAAATAATACTACTTTTCGATACTACTGCGGGAAGTGATTTTAACTTCGCGTAGACATTTGTTTGAAAAGGCCACGCGAGGTAGAATTCATCTTCCAGCTCACGTATCGAACTGTATTTTTTAATACGACGTGTATAAAGCGAGATTTAATATAAGCTTTTTTTAGTCAAGTGTGCGCGAAATCGAGCTTTACGCATGGAGTGAACTAATAAAGTTCGAACGGTAACGCTAGAACATTCAGGGTCTAGAAAACAAGAAAGAAAATAACATATTTGGTCTTATGGAAAAAAAAGCTAACGGAAAAAGCTCAATCTCTAATTGTTTAGTGAAAAATTTGACCATATTCTACAGCCCTACTCACCTATATGGACCATAACAAGCAAAACGGAGGCACGCATTACACAAGGGACTGATGATCTTCGCGATTTCCGCAGCAATCAGAGGTGTTATGTTCCGTAACTTGCACAAACGCTCGCGAGAGTGATTCGAGTAAATAGAACGTTCCAAAACTTACCGGTCAACTGTTCCGAAAAGAAGTTGTCTTTAAATCTTTAGAAATTATTTTTTTTTTTCATGCTTTTTTCTCGTTAAATAACTTTGGCTTCCGTTGTACTGAGACCTACTGTTCTAAAATTTACCTTTAGAGCATATAGGATTATGCTTCAAGAATTTACCTTACTAAGTAATGTAATTTTCGGAATGTCCCTAAGGACAAATCCACACAAGAGGTTATAAACTGGCCTCTTATTATAATAGCGTTGCTATTGGACGATTTTTGAAAAATGACCAATCAACAATAGTATACAAAAGGCTCAGCGCCTGACGCTTAGCACTTGACCCTTATCTAGACTCATCCTAAAGTAGACTTCGAATTATAAACGGAACGCACCCATTAAATGGCGATGGTAAGATGTGGCAACGTTGTTAAGCATTCTGATAACAATAGGGCAAAGGGAAAGTATATATTGCAGAATAAAAAGATTTAAGTTATAATAATCATTAAAGGTAATAATTAGAAGAAATACAAAAATAATTATTATTAGCAGTTGCTAAATATTATTATTGATTAAATTATATTTTTTAGGTATTTTTTGTCAAATAAATTCATTAGTAAACTGTATTTTGTTACCAAGATCTATCAGCACTTCTTCATTAAGTTTTCAGACAATATCTCCAATATTTCAACCTTTTCAGAAACTTTAATATCTTTTATAGTAGTTCTACTCTTATTTAGATTAGAAGTACTTTAAAAAACGTCTTACTATTTAAGTACTTGTTCTAATCATAACAGAAAAAATAGAACTTCAATGGATTCTCCACCAGCTAAAAGATTAAAAATTGATCATATTGGTGAAAATGACTTCTCATCAAGTGCTCAAGTTAAAGTAAATTACTTCTGCTACAAATGGACAATTAATAATTATAGCTTTTGTTGTTTGGAAACTAGAAAATTTTTAAAATCACCAATATTTTTTATGGAAGCTAGTTCATATTGTTGGCGACTAAAGTTATATCCTAAGGGAATATCAGAGACTTTTCCGGATTATGTATCTTTGTTTCTACAACGTTCATCAGAAGGAAAAATTA
>JAPYZA010004208.1:0-15109 GCA_030522685.1 Eupelmus azureus | reverse complement strand
ATAAATAGAAAAAATATGTAATATGTACACATACACTGAAATTATTATACAAACAGTAGAAATATACAAACTGTAAATTTATTTTTAAATTTAATAAAACATGTTATTACAATATTTATATATAAAATACAGTAAAATTACCAATTTATGAAAAAACAGTAAAGTTAATTTTGAGGAGCGGTAGGGGGAGGGGTATGAGGAGGAGTATGAGGAGGGGTGGGGAGAGGAAGCAGGGGGGAGGAGAGGACCCTTGGTTAATTAATGACCTTCAAAATAAAGTAAAAAACGAAAAGATTTAACGTTATTTTGTGGAGGGGTATGAGGAGGGAGGTGGATAGGCGAGGAGGGGCATGAGGGGGGAGGAGGGGGTGAATTGACAAAATCGACCATCCTACATAATATATATATATATATATATATATATATGCTTAAAGATACGTAAACTGTATATTGTACATATAGAACCAATAACCTCAATATTAATTTTGAGGAAGCTACGTGCCAATGAATTGCCAGTGGTTTTTCTTTGAATACCATCCCTTAAGGAGATGTGAAAGGATCAAGCAGATATCTATATACGAAATATTATACGGGAACCCAAAAATTATGTTGTAAATATTAATTCGATCAGATGAAAAACATTTTTTTCGAAAGATTGAATGTTTTACTAGGAGCTGACGTTGTCCGATTTTTAGAGATGCTCCACTGATTTTGATTAAAAAATGATATTCAGGAAAATTTCAATATCAAAATACATGTTTACCGACATTACCGACATCTTAACATCAATAATTTTTTTTTAGAAGTCAGAGAAACGGTTGCTCAGCTTATGTACACTGGCGTCCGTAGCCGCGGTGGCGGCGGGTATTCGGGTTCAAATAAAATGCGAACACGAGAGTTTAAGTGAAACTAGTGTAGTATATTCTATTAAAATAAAGGTAAAACAAACGTGAAATACTTAAAGTGTTTATGCGCGTCCACGCCACAAGAGTGTGCTCGCGAGAAAACCCCCTTGCGAGGAAATGCTTTCTCTTTCTCTCTCTCTCTCTTTCTCACACACATACCCGCACACTCGCGACGCCGCGCAAAGAATATACGTTACGCTGCAAATGCAGTGTAGCGGACGATCGCGAATCTCGTACCTACACATTTACGCACCTTGTGTTTACTACAACTCTCCACTTGATGTGGAGAGGAGTCGCATGAAAGTGCACGAAAATGCACTGGAGTAAATGGCCGCAAGCCCGTGTCTGCGTGTACTCTAGTGGGCATATAACAAGCCTGCAGGCCTATATTATTATCGGCGCTCGCTCTGCTGGTGGGACGAGGTCGCGCGTCTATTATGTTTTTTAAGACAGTTAAAAAAATCGAACTTACTGTGGTGCTGTTGCGCGTGCGATAAGCCGGTAAGTTAATCCTAAGTCGCGGCGTCTCTCTCGTTCTCCTGCTCGTATTGGGCCGACAAAGCGTGCGCGAGTCTAGCGCAATCTGCGTAGGTCGAGCATCACGCGCATGCGGCACGAAATGAATTTAAATTTGAATGATTAATTTTATGTATCGCCATACCTCCCAACCAGACTCGACAGATTCCTCTGCGAATATGGCGATCGAGAAAATTTAGACGACTACACGAAATCTTCTCCGTCGCGGTCATCGTCGCTAGCGAACGAGGAAAGGGACCCGGTGCTGAAATGAAAAAGCGTTGCTTAACAACAATACAAGCACTTTTATTTACAAAACAACAACAATAACAATATCCAAAAGAAGTCACTCGGCAGGAAGTGGTCTAGGTCCTCCTGGACTACGCTCTGAACCCTACTGTCTCTCGAAACATGGGTCCATGGGGTCGTGGCGTAGGAAATCCGGGCCCTTCGGTGATTTCGGATTCCCAGACGGCCACACATGTAGCACCGCTTGTGCGATGCACCGCCCGGGAGAGATACAGTGGCTCCTGCTACGAGAGAGCGCACAAGGCCTCTCCGGGCCTCTTCTTCGGTGGCGGCGAGAAGACGCTACAGCCGCAGGGCCTCTTGATGGGCATGGAAGAGGCGCTTACAAGTCTCCTCTTCCTCTTGCCGGACTGCTTATTTGATCGCAGAGACTTTTTGGATTATGGCCTCTGCCTGCCCATGAGGCCTGCAAAGGACGGAGTAATCAGGGACACTCTCTGCCTCCTGGGGAGCTGAATGCAGCAATCTTGCTGCAACCAGGATCGCTCCCATCAAGTCCACTGGGGCTCCGCCCAGAGGAAAGGCTGCTAAATGTTGCTGTCCATTCTGCATCTGAAACAGAAAATAATCAACGTGTTACCTCATAGGTCGAGGTGCTAACTCGCAACGCTCTTCACAGTCGCGCGCGTTCACCGGGGTGAAACGTCACCGGCGTCAACGGGTCGAGACGTCTTCTTGGACCCCTTTGGCCTTCCTCGCGGACTCTTAAGAAGATCTATGTCCGGAAAGTTTGGCGGTGAGTTCGTTGATGTCTCCCGTACGACGATTAAATTGTTCTTCGGGGGACGACCCCGTTTCCGCTTTGCAGATGCATTTGGCACACTCGCAGGTGTGCGCACACGCTCGTTTTCAGTTTTACTGACCTGCGCAAAGGCCTTAGCTGCTTCATCATGTGATAATTCGCGCGATGGCGGGTCGCGCGTCGCCTCCTGGATGAGATTGTCGTCGGCGTCTTCACGTGAGACGTATGGATGGAAGTGGCTCACAAGTACAGCCTCATTCATTTGTCCGTCGGCGTTCAGCAGCGTATAAGTATATCTTTCTGGTCTCTTTACTATCACATGAGGTCCAGAAAACTTAGCCAATTAAGACGATACTCCTTGTGCTGCTGAAGAAAGGACTCGGTTTCTTTTCCATACCAAGTCGCCGACGATACTCTTCTCTTCGATCTCTTCGATTTGCATTGTAATAACCTGCTTGACGCTCTTTTTCTGCATTGAAACGATCAGAAGTAGCTTTCTGGAGGTGCTTAAGAAGCTTTTTAGCCGAAGTTTCGGCTTCTTTGCGCTCTTCATCACGAGCAGCAAATCGATCTTGTTTTCTACTTTAACTTCCAGGAGAAACGGGCTGTCGGCCATAATTCAATATGGCCGGAGTTAGCTCAGTGGCTCTATGTACAGTGTTATTCACACGCTCCACTGTATTGGCTTGAGGATGGTATGGGGGAGTCGTGGAATGATATATTGCCGCCTCCTCCAGATATCTATCTACGATCTGGTGCATGAACTCAAGGCCGTTATCTGTGAGGAACACTTATACAAAACACACAGGTATACGAAACCTCGGCACAATCCTCTCCTTAAATTTCGTAAGGTCGGTCCTGGAATTGACTTTTCTAATCGGCACACACTGAAACCATCTGTTGAACAGGTCTTGAAACACCAACACGTACTCAAAATCGTGTGTACTTCGTACCATCGGCCCAGTGATGTCCGCAGCCACTACTTGTTAGGGTTTCTCGATGGTGCGCCTCCCCATAAGACCAGCGGGAGGTCGCTGCTCGGCTTTGCACTGCTGGCAAATTGAGCAGTATTGCACATAATTTCCTACAGAGTCGTGGAATCGAGGCCAGTAATAACTCTGTGCCACTCTTTTCAAAGTTTTCTCTCGATCGATGTTTGCTGCCGTTGGGTCATTGTGACACTCTTGCATGATCCTTCGCCATTGCTCCGTAAGCACGACTAGTTTCCAGACGTCTTCGTCGCCCAGGAACGCGTCGATCGAGTCGTCGGGCCTATAGGCGTACAGTCGACCTTCTAGGTACTTCCATGTTGGGTAGTCAGCTGGACTGACACGAACCTTTTGGGCCTGTTGCTCGTACGAGGCGTCCTGAGTCCCTTCGGCCCAATTTAGGCTTCTCCCGAACTATCTTCATACATTCGTGCATCAGGAACATGATGTTGCGCTTCTTTCTTGGGCTCAACTATATATTCATTTCCTTGTAATTACAGAGTCCACTGAGTTAACCGTCCGGTGCGGCTCACAAGGCTGCGGAGCCATAAAAAAACTAGAGGGATCTGTCACCGCTTTAAACTTGTAGCCTTCGATGTACGGTCGAAATTGCCGTATGGCCCAAATCACGGCCAACCACTCACGCACAGTGACACTGTGATTTCTTTCAGCCTGTGTCAGCGTGTGGCTTACAAATTCTAAGACTCGTTCTTCTTCCCCGTCAATCTCCTAGAGAGGAACAGCTCCAATGTATGTATCACTAGTATCAGTGTGGAGCACAAACTGAGTCTCGAAGACTGGCCTTGCTAGAATTGGAGCAGAAGCCACCAAGGTTTTTACAGCTTCAAAAGTCAGCTGCTGCTCTTCCTCCACTCATATCGACGGTCCTTGCGCGTCAAGACCGTGAGTGGCTTGGCAACTGTTGCTAAGTTGCCGAGGAATTTCCTGTACTACGATGCCATGCCCATAAAGCGTAGAAGCTGGTTCAAATTTCGAGGTGCAGGAAAGTTAATGATTGACTTGATCTTGCCCGGATCAGGCCGAAAACCGTCCCGGTTCACCAACACACCGAGGTATCTAACTTTGGTGTGACCAAACATGTTCTTTTCGCGTTTTATTGTCTAAACAGCCGCCTTTATGCGCTGCAGCACGTACTCCAGCCATTTGACGCATTCTTCGAAGAACGCGATCATCTAAGTAGTTGAAGGCATAGGGCTCCATCTTTACCCCAGTCACCATGTCGATGAGACGTTGGAATGTTGCTCCAGAATAATACAATCCTCGGTGAACTGGAATAGGACCATTCCAGGGACGGTGAAAGCACCGAATGGTGTAGACACCACATTCAACGGGATCTGATGATATGTTTGACTCAGATCCAGTGTCGAGATGTACTTTCCATTCTGTAACTTGTGGAGAATAGAATTCATATTTGGTAGTGCATAAGCATCTACTTTTGACACAGTATTTACTTTACGGTAATCGACGCAAAAGCGGAACTTTCCGTTGACCTTACGTACCATGACCACCGGGCTCGACCATCCGCTGGTCGAGGGTTTGATTACACCCGTCTCCTTCGCGAACATGTCTTCTTCGCGTTTCTTGGAAACGGGGTAACACTTTTGCTTCACTGGGACTGCAACGCCTACGTCGATAGTATGCTCTATCCACGATGTGCACCCCCGTATAGGGTCTTCCTTTCCAAGGACTCTCTTAACCACCTAGACCAAGGTGATGCGATGATCTTCTGGCATTTCTTCCACTCCAATGGAGGCCAAATGAGCGATGTTTTTCGGGCGGTTTCTTACTACTTCGAGGTCGACGTATATTCCTGTAGTGCTAAGCAGGATGCGATCTCGAACGGGATCGTGGATCGCGTCGAATGCACGAATGAAATTCGTGCCAACGTAGCCGTCGATCTCACTATCTGGAACGATTGCCGCCCGGAAACACATTTTTATACCTTCTAGTTCGAATACTAGGTCAGCGTATACCGAAATTACGCTCGCTTTTCCTGTCGGTAGCTTCGTCTTGCAACCGTCACCTGGGAACACCTTTACTTCACATGCAGAAGCTATTCGGAACCCTTCACCTCCCATAGTTACATAGGTTTCTCCAGTATTGTAAAGGGTTCAAAGCTTGTACCCACCTTCGGTTAGTTTCAGCCACCACCGAGGTCCATCCCGGGGATCGGTGACTGGTTCTGAGCGTCTCTCTTGGAGCTTGTTTTCTTTCAGTGTCGTAGGATCAGGAACATTTTCCTGAGAGATAGCGCATACATCCACCTGCGCTGGCAAGACGGCTTGTGAGAGGACGTTTGGCCCATTTACGTCCTCCCTTGCTAGTTTCTCAAGCACTTATTTATTTATTTATTTATTTATTTATTTATACCCAGAGTAAGTACAAAATGTTACAATAATAGCAATAATTATACATAATTACGTTACATAGTAACCCAGCAGAGGAATTTCTTCTTGTACGCTGGTCTAGCGCCTTAAAACTAACTTAAAACTAAAAACTAAAGTTCTTTTGTTTATTTTGTTCAACCATGCTTTAATTTCAATAGCAGTCGCTACTCAATTAAAACGGCTTCACAAATTTACTTCACCATTTCTTCTATCACCAGTATCTAATTAACATCTGTCTTGCAGTTGTGAATGTCTCTGTCGCTGCATTTCTTTCACTAGCAAAAATAATTCTTTCAATGATGTTTAGTCTGGCCGGACAAATGAGTCCTAATGCGCAAGTAACTCTGTAATGTGGAAACATTAGGCTGTGTTGTTTGGCCGAGTCACATTTACAATTTGATGTGAAAACTATGTCGTCTACAGCTATCCTATCCTTGTGCTTATGTTGCCGTTTTAGAGGGTACATTGAGTTGGTGAATATTTTTTTACTTCTTATACCTGTATCGAAGTATAGTAAAATCTTGTTATTACCTAGATAGTTAATGTCACCGTAGGACATACGATAACTGTTTGATTGTAGTATCGGCTTTCCCGGTGCTCCTCTCGCTTCTTTTGTTATCGTTTTTATTTTATTTTCCTCAGCCATTTTATCTATCGTAGAAAAAACATTTTCAATGGGTTTGTATTTTTCTTTATTACTTCTTTCTATTCTGCTGTTTGTTTTTTCTTTGACAAAATGTATATGTTTCATTTCACTATTACTGTTAAGAGTACAATAGTCACAACACTTATTGGATTTTTGTTGATTAGTATTATTTATTAAGGTTGGTATATTTTTCTCACTTACTGAGTTTAGAGTTACGATTGTATTGTTGTAATTTTCAATCTACATCTTGACAATCTCCTTAGCTGTTCTGATGATCATCTGTTGATCATTATTCTCTGTATAAATATTTTGTATTTTCTTCCAGTTGTAATCAGATATTCGGCGATGAGAACGTTTGTGGTGTAGAATGCATATTCCCTGTGTGCATATGTATATTCTTATGTCTAGTAACAGTTTATCGGACACTACGACTTCCTCATGGACTTCCAATGTAGGATATCTGTGTCCGAAAATTTTTTTATGTTCTGTTTGTTTTATTTCCAGGATATTTTTTCGATTATAAAACGAGTGGTATGTGAGTTTTATTTGTAGACAGTTAATTTTAATAAACATTTTTATAACTATATGCTAAATATTTTAAATATTAATTGTTTACTTTTATTCACTTTTTAATCTTATTTTTTATAATTTTTTTCTTCGTTATTGTCTTGAATTCCTTTAGCAGTTTGTTAAACGTAGTAAGAGCTCTGATGTAGCTGTTTTTTATGCTGACGTTTCTATAGCGTTTGGGAATTTGTATGCTCTTATTTCTCGTTACTTTATCTGTTGTTAAGTATATTTTTTGCAGTGTACCGTAATTATATAATAACGACTCTAAAGTAAAAGTTTGATCCATATTTAGAGGATAGTTATCACAGATAAAATTATTTTTATTAACTAATTTAAGCAGTCTCTTTTGCAGGTTTTGTAAACCTTTGGATCTACCTACATACGCTCCACCCCAGGCTATTATACCATAGGATGTAACACTGTGAAAATGTGCATAGTAGATCATACGTAGATTTTCCGTAGATATGATGCTTAACAGTGTATTCAGGGTGAAAGTTAGGTATTTGGTTTTGTTGTAAATATTGTTAGTATGTATACCCCATTCCATGTTGCTATCGAAAGTTACACCCAGATACCTGACACTGTCGACTCTGTTTATTTTTTCTCCATGTATATTTATATTCATGTTTTTTGGTGTGCTATTATAATTATTTCTGAATTCTATACTATATTGTTTTATGTGTGTTTAATGAAAGTTTATTTACTGCTAACCAGTTGGCTATTTCTTGTAGGAAGGTATTCATTTTGGTTTCAACTTCTTGCCAGGATTTACCTGTTGCAATGATCGCTGCATCATCAGCGTAAGACAGCACAGTATTTTCTGGAATTGAGCTTAACATATCATTTATATATATATAATAAACAACAGAGGTTCCAGTATAGTACCCTGGGGCACTCCCATGTATATTCTTTTATATTAGCTAAAAATGTTACCTATTTTTATCCTTTGTTTTCTGTCACTTAAATAACTTTTAATGAGATTATATGCACTACCTCTAATTCCGTAATTATACAGTTTGTCTAGTAATATTTTATGATCAACTGTGTCAAAAGCTTTCACTAGATCAAGAAAGGTTGTAGCTATTGGACAACTTACATCAAGTTGATTATAGATTAAGTTAGATATTTGGTAAAGAGCGTCTTTAGCACTCTTATTTTTCCTGAATCCAAATTGTTTGTTTGAGATTCTAGGCAGTAATTTTTCAAATATTTTAGCTATCTTGAATATTAAAGAGATTGGTCTGTAGTTTGTTGAAAGATGTGTTTCTTTGGCTTTATCTATTGGTACAATTTCCGCAATTGTGAACTAACGGATCAAATATGTGCAAACTGATAGTTTTAAGAGTTAATGTATTGATACCATCACATCCGCCATTTTTGTTTTACATCGTAGTTATTATTTTCTGTAATTCGGCCTGATTTGTTGGTTGTAAGAATATACTCTTGTTATTTTTTGTGGGCAAGTTTCTTGTTTTGTTTATTGGTTTTTTTATTTTATCACTCAATTGCTTTCCAACGTTACAAAAGAAATTATTTACATGTTCCGCTATATCCTTTGGATCCGTGATTTTTTTGTTATTATTATACATGATAAAGTTAATGTTATTATTTTTTTTTATATTTTTACCTATTTTATTGTTAACTATACTCCAGAGATTCCTTTGATTGTTCATGTTTATTTGTATTTGTTTCTTATCATATTCCTCTTTAGCTTGATTAATAATGAGATTTAGTATTTTAATGTAATTCTTATAGTTTCCTTTTTTTTACATTGTTCTTAGTCCCTTTTTTCCAAATATTATAGAGTTTCTCTTTAGTTTGACATGAAAGTATGATTGCGTTTGTTATACAGTTTTTTCTCGGTTTCATATTATTTTTTTTTTATTGTTATGGGTTTTACATTCTGCATTCTTAAACATGTTTAAATTTTTTCTATGAGATTATTTATTGCCTGATTTGAATCTACTATTTGAATAATTTCAGTCCAATTTATAGTTTCTGCCATTTTCTTTATCTTATTGTAGTTGAGGTTTTTGCCTGTGTTAATGTAGTTAACTTCAAATTTTTTTAAACCCCGATTGCCGAATTAATTTTGGAGAAAAAAATTCTTTAAATTTGCCTGTTATACATTGAGACATTGGGTATCACACTGTAACATGCTCTATTATCAACACGTTACTGTACCAAATGACTGCAGAGGTTTGTGAAAAAATAAAGTATAAAAGTTGAAAACCTGTACTTTTCAATGACTGAAAAAAATTAGGGCTAGCCGAACTAATTACCGAGATATTCGCCCTAGAAAAAACAAAAATATGTGTTTTGATAACCTCTAACGTAACTACATACAAACAATATTTATAGTATTCAAACATTGTTATTTTCACCCGAATCTTTACTTAAAGGACCTTAAAATTTATAAATATATTTAATAAACAACATATGTAAAATTTAATAAAAAATTTTGTAATTTTTATTGTTGAGCATTCATTTGACTTCGGAGTCTGTGGAGAACTACCTTAATAAAAAGTTGTTTTTTAATACACTTTAAAGATATCATTATTGAATAATGGTCATTTAAAGGTGTTCTTAGTATATACGTCTTATATTTGATTTTATCTTATTTAATATAAAAATTATCAATGCATGTGCCATTATTATTACTGTTATCTGATGGTCTAGTAATACTATTAAAACCAGGGCAATATCCATTTTCCAATAGCATTTGTAACAATTATTGCTCAAGATATCTTGGCTTAATATGTTAAAATTAAAACTTAGGGCAAAACACTTGAATAATCCACCTGGCCACATCCAGTGCACTTCGGAGGCCCTTTTGGCTTGAATGGTACGCTTTGTTTCCCCTCTTGTCCATCCTTGGACTTCTGTTGGGAAGTGGACTTTTCGTTGTCCTTGTCAGACTCTTTCTGGGTATTCTTGCCCTTCTGAAATCGGCCTTTCCCCCAATTTCTCTTTTATTCTTGAGGGATCCTGGAGGAGATTTGCGGGATTTTTCCGCAAATGCATTCAGTTTTTCCTCTAGGAGTCTCGTGATCCTTGAGATCGCTTACTCCGTCGTCTCCGTGCCCTTGTACTGCGGCGGAGGATCGACAGTTACTGCCGCTATGCGAGCATTCTTTGGCCCTTTCTTCCCCTCGAAGGCCGTTTCGGGAAGCAGGCATTTCTATGGCACCCTGTTCTCCGCACCAGTTGCTGCATCTCTGGGCAGAGGTTACGATACAGGAGATCTAACTGTCTCTCTGATCGAGTGGCGGATTCATTCGCCTGGTAATGGCTGTGAGACACGTCAAGTAGTCCCGAACCGGCTCCTCCGGTTCTTGCATCCTGTTATTTACCTCGTGGATGAAGCTCTGCTGGAATCCCTTGTTGGCTCGATACCAACTGCAGAATTGATCTGCAAACTCTTGCCACGTGGTCCAGAACTCTTTATTATTCTGGTACCATATGACTGGCACGCCTGTAAATAACTCGGAGAGAGAACTCAACATTTCCTCTTCCGATAGCTGTGCCAGGTTTCAGCATTCCCTGACCCTGTTCAAGAAGTAATCGACACTTTGGCTTTACTCTCCTCAAAAATTGTACGCCCCATTTGCGCACAATTTGTCCTACATCTCTTTGCGATGCCGTCGAAGAATGTAGAACATCATTTCCGAGCCCAGTTGCAGAAGAGCTTGACCTTGGCGGAATTACAGAATTCGCTCCTGAATTCTCTAATCCCCCCCCCCGCCGAGGCTCCATCGAGTTTCTTGACGGAAACCTCTCTCTTTATTCTCTTCCATTCCGCGGATGCGGAAGTCCGGGGAAAGTGTTTCTTCTATCACTTGGAAGAGGATGTCCGCGAAGGGAATCCCTTTGGCTAGTACCTGGGAAGGTTTCTAAGTTGTCCTAGAAGTTTACTCTGCTCCTTCCAGTGTTTCCGCCATCTATCACAGTACTGTATACCGGAGGTCGGAAATTTTGTGCTTGAAAAGCACTTACTTGGCCCGTCACATCCTTCATTTGTTTCTGCATACTTGTCATAAATTTAGCAAATTCGACTAGTACTCGAAAATTTTCGCCAGCGGCTGTGACCATCTGTAGATACTGGGTCTGGCTGTTCTGACCATTGGCGGCGTCACGATTCTGTTCATCCTCTTCTGTGGATTCTGCTTCAGAATCGTGGTTTGATCTGGAGGCAATCTCTTGTCTTTCTTCCTCCAGGCGCTCAAGCACTTCGGCATCCATACGAAGAGCTTCGAGTGGATGAAGTTCTGCTGTCTCATGGATGCTATTTACCCATGAGACATCCAAATCTCCGTGCAGACTCTATGAACGACGTTCGTAAGTTCACTCTTGTAACCCACGTGCGGTGTTTGTCGACATTGGGAATCTCCAGAAAACCTTGATCGCTGAAGTCTCCTAATAACTACTTCATCATGCGATCCAACTTCTGGAACTTCGAACCCTCTGGCCACAACGTCAGATTACTTAAATATTTATGGACATCTGCTACTGAAGCGCAGAGACACCTGTTCTCCACGCTCTCAGACGTCCCAATCTGATCTCTGTTGCATTCTGTGTTATTGGCCGCTAACAAGATTAGCCTAATCTGTTCTTTCGCTGAAGCACCTAAGGAGAGCCTGACAGCACGCACGGACCTCTTGTAATTATCGTGTGATAATTCCAAGTATCAACTCCGAAGTGCCTAAACTTAAGTGTTTTCCAATAAGAACGTACACTACTTTGCCGATTGGGTAATCTTCCTTTGAGGTTATAAAAAAATTACTTTACTTGCACAAGAGTTGACTACGCCTGTGTGCACTTTACACTAGTCTTAGTGGACACGCTGTTTCTAAATTAACAAATTTTAGAGTCGCGAACAAGTTGACTTTACTCTACCGTAAAACACTCTGCGCTTCTGGATGATACTTCACCTTGTATCACCCAGGACATCTTTGCAGATATTCCAAGTCTGCGAGATTGTTTTGCACCACATTCACAATCGCACATGGTTTCTTTGAGTTTTTTCCTGAAATACTTGAAGAATTAGAGAGAGAGAGAAAAAATTCGTTTTCGTTTTTTACCCTGCGCCACGGCAATGCAGAGGAAAAGTTTTTGATGTTAACCTAACCCCTAAAACACCAACAATTACCAAAATTGTCGATTCACTCTTGGGCGCTCCTATACTACACTTACTTTTGGAAAAAACTAAAAAAATCGAAATTTCCTGATTTTCGTGTTCGATTCCGAAAACATATGTTCGATTCCCGCAATTTTCGGTTCGAAATGCGTCGCACTACCGTGTAGATGCGAGTGTAAGTGTACAGGTGAACCTTGACCGCACTCTTACCTTTAGACGACGATCTACGGTCGCCACTCGCCTTGGCGCCGGTTAGTCTAGTGCCAGACGGGAGGCCTAGACTTATCCGGAAGAGGTTAAATTTATCAATAGCTTAAAACCCAACTACTGTATAACAGTGATTCATTGGTTAAATCTTATAACTTGGAATCCAACTAATTAACAATATGATTTTTAGATGGGCCCGATAGAGAACCGCAGCCGACCTTCCTCTCGGGCGGCTCAGAAGGAACTAACTCTTTCAATATTGCTACCCGTACATCTACATGAAAAAACGCAGAAAAAAATTTTCCGTTTTTAGGCACTCATCCTCTATATATGCAATATATAGGTACACAGCGCGAATGCCTTATACGTTTGACCACAAAATGGTTTTTCCGTAAATTTTGGCATTTGATTCTGCATCAGTCCCAGATCTCAAAACGCATTTTTTAACTTGTCCGTCCCGAACCCCACTTTAAACAAAAATCAGTAATTTCGAAAATAAAATATGTATATCTGGCTCAAAGTGATATCTTAATATTATTTTTTAAAGAATAAATTATTCTATCTTACTACCATATTTCTGTGAGAAATATATGATTAAACCAAAGAAATAATTATTTAAAAAAGTTGATTAGTATAAGAAAGTTTATGAAGCGCTGAATAAAATATAATACTTATGAGAACTCAAAATAATGATATTTATGACAATAGGCGTAAAGCATAAGTATTTTCAATTTAGAAAATTAAGATTAATAATATGGTTGTTTAAAGAGAATAATACTCTGAATGTAGAAATACTTGATAAAATAAAGTTTGTTAACACGTCTTAATAATAACTTCATAATGCGAATTTCAGAAAATACTATAAATCCTACATTTAAGTTGATTCAATTCTAATACACCTATTTCCTCAATATATACATATTTCTTTTGCTACTTTTATTTATTTTGTTAGGTGTTGATTTCTTAGTATTGAATGCATACGTGTAAAAATTATAAGAACTAACGTTATGATTGAAATATTCAATAGATATAAAATTACTTAAAATTGTAACAAGCTATGTTTATCGATAATAGAGAATATTATTAGAAAAATTATCATTTAATCACTTTAACAATGTAAATGATATTAGTAAAAAGCTAAATGAATCGTTTAGAAGAAATAATCTAAAATATATCTAGAAAATATTACTTACTGAAAGAGAAATATGAAAATACCAATGTACTATAAAATAAGAATTACGGAGCGTCCACTCTTTCCTTTAGTTTGACAATTACTATCATTACTAAAACCTAGAAAAATATTAGCACAAAGTATCAATTCAAATATTACAAAAATGCAAGATATATTAAACATATTTAGAAAGTTAGAATACTTATCTTACAAAAAAAGAATATTTTTGAGTTTTTACATTATTTTTTAATGTTGTATGTACACTTAAAAGTCTTAAATATATAAAATAAAACTAAATAAAATCATTTTCATTCACAACAACACAACTGTCTTCCAGCAGAAGCTATTGCAAGGATAAAACATAAATACTTAATTCAGCACTTAACACGTCAATACAATACAGCCCTAAACACAGAAGAAGAAGGAACAAAAACAAAAATAGCATTGATTAGGCCCTATACACTGACAAAGGAACAAGACACAAGCACAAGAATAGCATTGGTTACTATATCTATACATATGAGGAACAAGCTCTTGTTCCTTGTTTTAATATATTTAGATATAGTAACCAATGCTATTCTAGTGTCTTGTGTCTTGATCCTTTTTATGTGCATAGGACCTTACTATATCTACATATATAAGGAACAAGCAGGGACAAGCCCTTGTTCATTGTGTTTATATATATATATATATATATATTAATCAATGCTATTTTTGTTCTTTTGCCTTGTTCTTTTTGCTGTATTAAGGGCCTATAGAACAAAGAATAAGAAATAATATTGCTTACTATCTGCGTATATATATATATATATATATATATATCCCTATATTATATAGTTGTCTTGAGACTGTTCCTCCTCATCCCCCCCCCCATTCCCATGATTATGTGTTCTCTCATGTGCCAAATCGCTTCGACATAATCACATAATTTTTCATGTAAAAAATCATGTGCTTTTATACATTATAAATCATGCTATAAAACACGAATTTTAAAAGTTGTATAATGTAACTTATAGTTATTTGTTATATCAATTTTCTCTCATAGCTAAGTTAGAGTTCTTACTGAAAATGCCCATGTCGGAACCATGTGGAAATCGTATGGGATACATCTGGGATCCATGTGGGACCTATGTGTGATTTTGCTGCGGGACCCATATGGGACCCATGTGGAAATCATGTACGAACCATATGGGTGCATAAATTTTATTTTATTATTCATCACTTAATAATTAACTAAATTATAACTAATGAAGTTATAATTATAATATAAACTGCATAAATTTACGTAAAAAATTTAAAAAAAAGTATTTTATTAATATTTCGTATGTCTATAGTAGAAGAAACAGTAAAGTATTCATTCCTTTGGCCACTTTTTAATATTTTTAAGTTAAAAACAAACGTAAGATCAACTATGATGTTGGATGAATTTATTGTTCGCTTCATGTAGTTTAAGGGAAATAAAAAATTGAAGTTATTGATCTCCGCGAACCAATTTTATTCTTTTTTGCC
>JAPYZA010004207.1:0-20895 GCA_030522685.1 Eupelmus azureus | reverse complement strand
AAAAAAAAACAAACCACTCGACACATGATCTAACTCCACCAAAAATCGTTCGTCGCCCGATAAGCGAACCCAAAAAAACTCACTTTTAGAAATCCTTCCGTATCAAACCGCCTTTGAAAAATCGCCCGCAATTAAGAACAGCAGCGATTAATCGTCACATTCGCTCTCTTCTCCAAAAATAGTCGCATACGTGAACATACGCATCCTTAGCTCTCCGTATCGTCAAAATTAGCATGTCGCTGGCGCGCGTCAGTCGCGCGAAAACCGGCCCTAATCATGCAAATGACAGCGGCGACGCTGGCTCCGCCGAGAGCGCGATTTTTAATCGAGGCGCGCGAGCCCCGGAATTCGGACGCGACGGCGATTTAAAGTCGATAAAAACGTCTTTATTATTTATTCAAATTTTCGGGAAAGAGCGAATTAATGCGCTCGTAATCGGGATTTATGGTTGTACACGCGGCTTGGGATTGTGGATGGGAGAAAAAAAAAGGCGGCCGGACAAGCGTTCTGATTAACTCGGCGCTATTTATGATAATAAAATTTAATTACCCGATAAATCAGGCGTAACGAGCGTTATGTTTTTTTGCGCGAAAATGGAGTGGTCTAGCGTGACTTTTCGGTTATTCCGGCGTGAGAAAGTGCGTGTATTGATTTCTTTTTCACCGCTCTCTAAATATTGAAATATTCGCTGATTTACGTAGCTGTAAATAATCGCGTAGCTGACTTTATACAGTACTATCTACATGGAATTTATACCGAATCGACTTTCAAGAATACTATAAATCAATTATTACATACCAAACCTAATTCTCGCTCATCTCGCTTCTAATAACAGCTCAACCCACGCGTCACAAAAACTCGGCCACCCTCGTCATTTCCTTCCTGCCTCCCAAACTAGAATACACCCAACGCAGCAACAAAACAATGCAGCCGCGCGCACCGGCATCGTATTCCCAAACAACCATACCCGCAAAAACAATCCTTTCACGCTCACACATACACTCCCGCACGCTGAATGCCAGCGTATAAGGAAGAAAAAAGAAAAAAAAAATTGCTCGGATGAATGAAAGTCATCTGGAGATATATATACGATTACAGAGGCGCGAGCGAGGCGGGGGCGTGCCTGCGCGCCTTAATTGGAAATATTCTTTCTCGCACTTGACCGCATGAAAGGGGCGCTATATATGCTCGCTTTAAAGCCCGCGTGTCGATTGATACGCGCGCGCGACGAAACGGAGCCGGCGCCGCGTAATGCACGTAATGACATGGTTTTCGGTTTCTGTATTGAAACACGATTCTCACTGGGGTAGCTCGCCGACGCCGGGGCTCGCTTCTTCCTCTCTCTGTGTACGTGTATAAATACACACAGCTGCCGAGCGAATATGCGAATATAGATGCGGCTTTTCTTTTATCGAGTGGAGGCGAGGGTAAGGATTGGGTTTAGCGTTTTTGGGGATGGGATTTTCTTTTGGGTGGTGTTGGTAGCGAGGTGATGTGTTTAGTGCGTATCATTCGATTATCTTATCGGACGAGAGGCAATTACGGCTCGTTTATCGTGTTACAGTATCGTCGGCAGTGTTGAGACGAAATGTTCTTCAGTTACTCATTACGCAAGTTCGTGTTACCCCCCTGTAGAGTTGGCCACTTTTTCCGCTTCTCTTCCGGTTTTCTCCGCGCTCTTTTTGGCTTCTCTCGGGGCTCTCCCTTTTGAAGAAACGCGTATCTAAAATTACCCATTCATGGCTTCCGCGCGCGCAGCTAGCCCCTCTGGGGCCGAGGAATCCTCAATGGACTTGCGTTTTTGTTTCCTCGCACTTCCAACCCTTCTTTTCAACGTGCTGACGAATCAATAAAATTCACGCTTGCTAATTGAAATGCACAGACCCAACCTAATTCTAACTACGCTTCCATGTTTCATAAAAATCCTAATTCCTCCAGCGCGCATAACAAACCCTTCCGTCGCTCAGTCCTCGCAAAACACTCGCGCCTAACCCAGCATACATCTAATTCCCACCTCGTCGCCTCCTCTCTCACAGAGCGAGTTCCGCGACGGCATTAAGTCCGCATGAGCGCGTGGCTGCTGCAACCCCCTGAAGCTCATCTCTCCCTCCCTCTCCTCATTCTATCTCCAACGAGGCCGCGCTTGCGAACGGGGTGGCCCCCGTCTCCAGGATTGGGCCGGCAGCCAGCCAATCCCGAGCGCCTGAGCCGTTTTCGGGGAGAACGCAACGAGGGGAATGTGTCGCATGTATGAGGGTATATGTACTCGGGAGTATGCGCGGCTCATTTTTTTTCTCCCCTTTTTGTTGCCGAGCGCGACACATATGCTCGAGATGTCGCGGAGTATAATGGGCCGAATGCAGATGCGCGTTTAGGGGAGGTTAGCGGCCGGAGTCATTGAAATTGAATTCCGGAGGACGTTGCGCACTTTTTCTTTTTGTTGGGGTACGGGTGCCCGGCGGGGGGCGCGTTGCGTTTTTCGGCTGCTGATTTGGATGTTATATGGTTGGAGCGGTGGGTTGCGAGGACGAGGTTTTAGAATGTTGATGTAGAGCTTTTTTGTGACTCAAGTTTGGTTTTTGATAAGTGGAGAAGGGATCTAAAATAGCGGTTTTTATAGATCAGAGTCGAGAAGCAAGTGTAATTTTATGCCCACTTGTGTTTTTTTGGTGTATACAAATATAAATTTTTCAAAAATCAGTACAACTGATACATAGTATACATGGACAATTCCGCGTTATTGGTATTTTTCGATTATTTGACTGTCAACAATAAGTATCTTTTCCATGATGATAAACACCGATAAATTCAAAGAAAACGCAAAATCCCTTAAATGTATACGTTACAAAAAGTATATAGTGTTCACCATAGGTAAATAAACTTTTATTGGTACACAGTATACTATACTGGAATAACTTCGACGACCATCTCAACAGCACAGCATAACTACCCCCACTTTTCAATCCGTCCCAAACCTCCGCAACTACTTTCTCCGTATAATAATCAAATACATATTCTTCAAATTCTTCCGCTCGTATATATTGGCCCTGCGGGTGCTAAGTGCACTTTCTACACGAGTGTATACAAGAGAGAAAGAGAGAAGCAGATCCCCGAGGAGCCGGTATCTTCAGCCGGCATCTACCCCTGCGGAATAATCGAGCGCAAGTATTGTGCGCTCCCGATGCGAGGGTGGAAGAATTCGATTCATAAACGTCAGCGCGCTGTGCTGCTCCCTCGCGCGCGCTGCATACAACACCGGAACGCCAAATTCGCATTGACGCGTCGGGATGGATAATTCGTTGTGGGAGGGGCTAGGGGAGTAATTGCGTATATACGGGAGGATGGTTTCGCTGTTTCTTTTGGATTATTTATAAGTCTACTTTCAATTTCGCAGTTTGATTTCACTTAGCGTCGACGCTAATCGTTCGAGGGCTCGTTATCCAGCTATCCAGAATTAATTCTTCATCCATCCTGGCTAACCGGTGCAGCTGGCTATTACCCGCGCGCGACAAAATTTCGCATGCATCAGCAAGACACTCGCTGCCGTAATAACCCGGGCTTTCCAACCACACCGCCGTTTTTCAAAATCACACCACTGCTCACAAAGATTGAGCACCAAGACACACACACACACTTAAAAAAACAAAGAAAAACCAGCAGCAGCAGCGCGTAATTCACTCATACAGGCGCGTACACACACGCACCGGGTATATATATTATCTCGCGACGCGATCGACTGGTAGTTACTTAGCGCCTCGATCGCTATCTCCCTCGCTCCCTCGGGGGATGCTCGCCTCCTTTTCTCGTTATACACACGCGCATACATCGCTCGCGCGCGATGCTAAATTTATCGCGCACCTTCGACTCGTTCCGGGAGATAACGCATCAGCACACAATCCGTCCGAGAGTGAGGGGAGGGGAGGATGAATGAAGCGAGCGTGGGCGTACGTCTTTTCGGATTGATGGAGCTGCGCTGGATGGGAGGGAGAGGGGGGGATGTTGATGCGCGAGGGACTGGAGGTTTTTGTCTTTCGTGGAGTGGAGGAAGAGAGGGTGGTGGATTGCGATTGGATTTTTACGAGTTGGAGCACGCTTTTAAGTATAAGCCGGAAAAATAAGAAAAAATTATTTTTCACGAAAGAAAATATGATTTTTTAATGAGATAATATGAAATTTTTTCGAGTAAAAGAATCGTATGTACAGCCGTAAGAAAGGGTACGCTTGTATAATTACGCGCTGCAAGCCGGAAAGCATCAAGATACTAACGAGCATAGCTGTGGCCGGCTGAAAATACGAAGAAAAAGAAAAACTAATGGAAATATTATATTCGTTTATTTAATTCCACCACGAGGAGGCCAGGGGGGAAAAAGAGGCGGAGGAATGAAGGAAAACGTAGCGACAGGCGCGAGCGAGCGAGAGGAGAGAAGGAAGCTAAAGGGGAGGTCCAATTATTCGCGGGATTCGGTTACGACGAAGAAACCAACGCGCGAGCGAGCGAGCAACCAAATGTGCAGCGAGGAGAGAAAGAGAGAGAGAGAGAAAAAAAGGTACGCGAAACAAAATGAACAACGAGCAGCAAGCGCAACGCCACGGACGCTGCTCCTTCTGCTATCCTCCTGTCTGCGCTTCTTCAGCGCTCCGTCTTTCTCGTCTCTCGCCTTCGCTCCTTTTCTTATTTTCTTTATTTTTTAGCCGCTGCTCGAGCTCTTTTGTATTCTATTAAATTTTTTAGTGTAAGTACGTAGTAGTAAATTTTCTAATTAGAGTATTGATAGTCTGTCGGCCTCTTTATAAGAAATCAGCTTCAAATTAAACATACCTACGAGAGTACATCAATTTTATCATCGAACAATTACAAACTCTCTTCAAAATTTATCATCTCCTCATTCTAATCCAGCATCTCCCATCTCAGCATCAGCGATCTCCAAATCATCCCCAAACAACACATCCACACCTCAAAACCAAAATTTCCCCATTTCCTCTCACCTCTTACCAAAATAAAAACCATACCGCTAGCTCTGCAGTCAGTCTCGCGAAGCAAGCGAAGCTTAGCCGCGGGCTGCGCGCGCGCGCGCAGATATATAGTCGTAAGGGGGCTGTAAGGTGACACCGCGTGCGCGCGTCCAAGGCTACTCACGCGCCGAGAGAAAGAGAGCGAGAGATAATCGTATTCATAATTCGCGACTTCGCGGAACGAGCTGGGCTTGCGAGGGAGAGAGGAAGACTGGAGCGGATGGACGTAGCTATATATAGGGGCGCTGCCCCCCGCGAGAGATACTCTCTTGAGCTTAGGTCTGAGGAGGAGAGACTTTTTTTTGGAGGTGATAGAGCGCCTGGGTTATTTCATGATTGCGTGGATTTGGGTTGAGCTTGAGTAATGTGTGTTACGTAACTTTTGGTATGATATCGCTGTCGTCTGTGACGATTAGCTGGATCCGTAGGAGACAAGTTCAGTTTCTTCCCTCCTTTAAAAGTATCGTATGTAGACGACTATTACCGTACCTACATCTCCAGATTTATGTAAAATTTATCACGAAGGAAAAGCAAAAGTAGATCCCAGTTCAAATCACTAACCCAACGGACACAACAATCAAACTACCCTCAATCCGATTCCGCCCGTTTAGAGAAAACACAGGCAGCGCGGCTCCAGATAAACCATCAGCTACACTCCCGCCCATGGCAATCTACAGAGGCTGTTATAATCCGGCGGATTAGAAGCCGGCCTACAGCGGTACCCAGCCAGCGACATACAAGCGGCGCACACAGGCCGCATTGTCGCTCTCGCGCGCGCATAATACGGTTATGATTTAGTTTGGAGAGCGAGGACTAGAGAAAGAGAGCGAAAAAAAGTACGCAGAAGAGAAAGAGAGAGAGCGGGGCCCGTAGTCTCGGGTGTCGGGTTACATATGAGAGAGAGGGAGAGAGACGGGAGCCTCCCCGTATATGCGTGTGTGTACATGTGCGCGTGCACAGCCACCCGCCCTTTTTCTTTCTCTCTTTCTCTCTCCTGTCCGTCCGCTCGCTGCCGCTACGCGATGTCGCGCACGCACAAAGCCGAATCGCATCTTCATCCTGCCCGGCCGCGCGGAGGCTGCTGGTTGAGTATAACGTGGGTGCGACCAGCTCTATAAGAGGTACCTGATGCTGGGTACGTATACACGGCACTGTGGATCGCAACAGACTTTTTTAATGTGAAATTCACGAAGGACGACGTGAGTTTGGGTCTGATTCTTTAAAGAAAGCCGAACATTCGTCACGTTGGAAAAATGCGCGGAGTTATAGGACACGAGGTCAGCTCGGGAGGCGAAAAATATGTGCAGCGAGGAGAGGAGGAGAGCGTAAATATTTATAAATGCCGGGGCAAGCTCGTAATCGGCCGTAATCAGCAAGTCTCCGCGCAGTAAAAAAGAAATAATGATAAGCTCCAGCTGCTTAGCTGGCACAAGCCGCGACAAGGAAAGAAAGAGCCCCGCTAAGACAGGCACGCGCATAACCCGGCTATCTGGCTTCCAGGAACCGGAATGAAGTTGTATAATCAAAATCAATTTCTTTTGTTATATACCCAGTCCTAAACAATATATACGAATCATTTCTAAAACGTTCCTAAAAATTGACTAAACTACCTAATCGCATCACATCCCCGTTGCGTAATCCATTACATCCACTTCCCCTCTTGATACACACCAAGCCAGAGCTATATCACACACACCGAGAGCGCTTGTAATAAAGCAGCTCGCTGATCGGCGCTCCTGAGCCTTATCGACGCGAATTAATCATCGCCGGCTCGTCCTTATAGCTACATACACGGGCCGCGCTCCCGAGTGATTTTCGAGCGGCGGATATTTATGGGCCGGCCGGCTGAAATTAATTTATGCAGCCGCATAGACTGCCACGTAATTTATTCGAGCCCGCCGCGATCAGTCACTCTCCCTCTCTCTCTCTTGCTCGCTTTTGTACGCCCGAGCTGTAAGGAAATCCCGAGGCGCTGCCCGTTAGACAGCTCGCCTCCTCGATATTATTCTTTTCTTGGCCTTTTTGCTTATGGGCTGCTGGTTATGGGTGAGAGGTAACGATGGGGGCTCTGTCTATCTTTTTCTCTCGTTTTTTTTTTTTGTTTTTGGTGTGGCGAGGTGAGGAGCGATTTGGTGATGGGATGTGTATGTGCAAGGAGATATGTCTTTATCGGGGTGTTGGATCGGGGGTTGGGTGGAGGTGAGATTGATCCGAGCTCGTTAGGTGAGCGAGGAGTTTCCGACATTCGAGCGATGTTTTTAGGTAAATGGCTATCGGTGCTTGGTGGTTCTGGTGGATAACGAGGTGAGATTGATTGAGATGTTTTGTCGCTGGGTTTGTTTGGGAGTTTTTAGATTTGAGAAAATGTCTGTTTTAGAACGATTGGAAAGTGTCGAGAGCTACCTTAATAGAGGGGAAAGGGCTGGTTTGAATAAGAGGCAATTTTGTATATAGATTATATATTTTGCAAAAGTTATTTACATATCTTAACTTTTAGTACAATTTCAGTAACTTTTTGAAATCGAAAAAATTATATTTACATTTTTATATTTTTGCATGTAAAATCATGTACTGCAGGAATAAATGGTTGAAAACTACATGGAAAACTAAGATTTTGACATGAAGTAGAGCACTGTAAGTACTTTTCAAGGTTGTATTTTAAGCTCTGAAGTTAATTTGTACCATTTGCTCAGAGCAATTGTATTCGCCTATTTTATATGGAGATTTATGTAGGTAGTAAGACTTTAAAATATTTAATTTTTGAATACAGTAAAAAACATGTATAAAAAGTGCGTACTTTTAGAAAATGAAAAGAAGTACAAATAAAAATAAAAAATTTAAAAATTGTTAGCATTTAATAATATTTTAATATTTTTTTATTTCTTAATACTTTTGTTTTATTTGAATTTTGATAAATAAAATTTAATCTAAAAATAAAAGAAATGCAAAAAACGGAATTATTTTTTTAACTATTTTTTTATACTATTCTCTGATGTTACTTGATATATCTAATATAAACAAAAAGTTGTTTTCCATAGAAAAACAAAATTTTAAATCTAGCCTCGAAGTAAAATCTATTGTTTTTTTTAAATTTTGTAATCATTCGTATGCAAAATTGCCCCATAGCAACTTTATATTTTTTTATTTTTATTAAAACTAATAAACTACACATGATATGTAAGTTAAAATTATTATACGTAAAAATCTAGGTGTGATCTTGATAAATCTAAGTATAATTTTGAAAATTTAACAAACTTTTAATAACGTCCGTATCTCTTGAAAAATTCATATAACCCAAATATTCAATCTATTCCTACCCGCCACTACCTCTTTAATTAAATAAACTTTCTTCACCAACAGTAAGAAGCTGTCCTCCACGCAAACCAGTAGACCACTCCGCTGCCGAAAAGCGAACTGGACATCACAAAAAGGGTAAAGAACGATTTGTCGAGCAGCAGCAGCTCGGCCGTCTCCCAGCTGGAAAAAAGTACGAAAAATCTCCTGCGGCCATCTTGCGCTAAAATCTCGCGCTCCGCGTTATGATTTGTGAGGGCCCAGATGTAGCCAGGCATCCTTTCGCCCTAGCAGCCGTTACGCCGAATCTCTGTATCAAGAGAAAGCACCTACGCTTTCCGAGAAGCTGGTCCTTTTCTTTCCAGCTCGCTCGTGCTCTAACTGCTTGTTATAGCATCGCTAATTTGTCAAGTTCCAAATATATAGTGAAGTTAATCAGTTAGGTTGATTTCCCTGATTTCGACTTGATACTCCTTTTATTGTAAATTACTAACTTTGAAAAAGTTGACGGATACACCGTCTCGTAACTCTCATTAATAACCTTTATTTCATATTTATGTAAATCGAAACGCGCGAGCTCGGCCAAAAACGCTGTATTATCCTTCAAACCCCCCAAAAAATCTCTAGGTCCACAGCCCCGCAGCGATCGAACCGCTAGATAAGAACCTGAACTAATAAGAGAAAACGTAAAAAATAGACCTAGCCCGAGAGCGAGAAAGAGGCGGAGAAGAAAGTCCAGATCTCAGGCGGCGATTGCGCCTCCGGGGTGTAATGGACGGACTAATTTGTGAAATTTAAATTCCGTCCCCGAGCGGCGCGCACGCGTCCTTACCTCCCAGGAAAGCAGCGCGAGTTCCGCGAGCCGGAGCGCTGAATCGAGATAGCGCGAGCTCTCCCTGTGTGTGTCTGGATGCAAGAGATGGCTGCGTTGCAGCTTCTTTCTTGGCGTTTTGTCGCGTGCGGTAATAAAAAATTTGTCCCGCGCGGCTTCCTGGAAAAATCTTTGCTGGCGCGTTACTGCGAATATGTATGCGCGCGAGGCTGGAATTCTCTTATCTCGGTGGGGGGAGGGTTTAGAGAGAGTTTTGATGGACTAGGCATGGGACGATTGTCTTAAGTCTGAGATTGAGATGTTAATTAAAAGTTTTGGTTGAACAAAGGGCGACTGTGTGTTTGTTGGTTGACGGATCGTATGAGTTGGAAGTGTTGGGGCGTGTAGTTGAAAAAGCGTTTTATGACGCATCGCGCGTTTATTTTTCTTTCTCGGCTTAGAAAAATAGACGGAGTCGCGCCGGAAGTGCTCACTCGGCTTAATCTCGCTGTCCGTTCGAACAATTTCAAAAGCAGATTTTATACACAGATCGATTTATTTTGAATCTAACAATTACCAGTCTAGTACATTTAAGCAGCAGTTTGACATCACAACATCGGCACGTCTTATACGAGCACTTTTCCGTCGCGCAAGTGCATAATACCCTCTACTCCCCTAAGAGCTAATCCAGTGCTGTGCAACAAGGCCCTAATTCTTTACCCTGACTCCACGTGAAGCATGAAAAAAACGAAGGCTACTACGCGTCCTTTGAAGCAGATGGGCGCGCGCGAACTCGAGAGAAAGACGCCAAAGGGAGAAGAAAAAAAGGCATCATGCAGTGCTGCGCAGCTCACTTGGCTGCTAGAGTGCGCGTAAACGCGCAATTATTCAATTGTAGCGTGCTGCTTATTTTGCTCTGTGTGAGCTTGTACCTTTCTGCCGATATCGGTAATTACGCCGGTAATACAGAATAACTTCAAATAATAAAATTGTGCGCGAAATCTAAAAAAGAGTATTAGCATAAGTAAACCTTGCCGCAGAAGCCAAAACAGTATACAGACCCACAGAAACAGTAAAAAAAACAGGCATCACGAAAAGTCGCAGCAAAAGCGCATCGCCCTCTCGAGAGAACATCTAGCGCACGGCGCCAAGACGCTATATACCTTGCCCCATTGTACCCCTCATACGCGCAGGAGAAAAGCTCCCTGTCAAGATGCGCCTATACTTGACAGCACAGGCATTATACGCACTTTATCGTGGCCCCAGCATCAAACGGTCTCCTTTGCGGATCGCTCATGGATGATCCAAAAGAATGGACTACTGGAATTTATATGGTGCTCGAATGCTCCCGCGCGCCCCTTTTTTATTTCTCCTCCACTTTTGTATTGTGCGAGTGTATGGTAGGTCGGAGTGGGACTTTGTATGTACGCTTTCTTTGAGTGTACGATGATTTTTTTCTTTTGTTCGCTTTTGGAGGGCCTTTTTCACGGGTTAGGTTGTGGGAGTTGAGGAGGCAATGGAAGTTTAGATGGTTTCGAATTGAGAGCTAAGAGTTGAGATGTTTTTGATTTTATGTAGCTTGTGTTAAGAGGAGGAAAGTAAAAATAAATCTGAAAGGATAGAGTTTTTTATCACTACTGTTGCGAAAGACATGATTATCCGACGACTTCTTCATTCGGATCGGTAAATCGACTCGCCTCGAACGTCTATATTTTCCTGGTATCGAAGTGAACCATCGATTCACCTGAAAATCTATTATTCCGGGCTCTTTTACCGATACAGCACGTCCTTCGATGGGAGCCCCGTCAAAGGGAGCGTATGAACATCGAATTAGAATCGAATCGCGAACCCAGATTCTCGTAATCGATAACGCCGACCTTAAAAAAAACACGAGACAAAAAAAGATACGAACCGGTATACGAAAAATAAGAGGGGGGCACACATAATTTACGCAGACAAAACAAGCGTAGGAGAGAGAGAGATAGAGAGACACTAGGTCCAAGCGAGGGCTTAACTTTACGATCTCGACCCATCGAAAGATGCCTGCAGGGCCCGGCCACGCGCGCTAATAGAACCGAAATTATAACAGGCCGATGAGCACGCGTCGACTGCTCTTATTCCGCCTGGCTGCTGCTCGAAGGAAGAAAAAACGAGAGAGAGAGAAAAAAACGAAGCAAAATTCAAGAGAGGACCTCGTGACTGCAACGGCAGCCGAGTCGAGAGCGCGCAAAGCGCTGATTCCTTAAGCCTCCCCCCCTCGTTTCACTACTCGCGCTCTTAAGGTTTTAACGGTTTAAATGCCGCCGCGCCGTCGCGCGAGCTGCTTCTACGAAATCTACTTAGGTAATCTTTATCTCCGGAGTTTATGAGATTTTTCTCTTTCTCCGAGGCGCGCGAGCTAAATTAAGGCGCTCGTTTTGATTTCCGTTTGTTTAATGATCGATGGGAGGGAGTGTCAAGTCTTGTATTTCTCAATTGAAATTTTTGCGTGAAATACCTTCCGTCGTTACAATTCGACGTCCCATTATGAAAAAAACGATCCAACAATTACTTGCCATTATGGCTCGCCCTGAGAAAAGACGCGCGTGGCGCCAAGCCTCTTATAACCAAGGCTCATCCGAAAATCAGCACACGCTTTTCCGCACCGGCGAGTAGCCCCCTTTTCTCCACAAAACTGGCAAACTATACACATAAATCGCTGCGTGTTCAACGCAGCCGCCATAGAGAGCAGATCTCGCGCTTCTATGCACAAAGGGATCGGCCGTGTGCGAGGAAACGCGGGCCAGATGCGCTTTTTACCTCCGCTGCTGGCTCTGCTGCTCCAGGCGGCGATCAAAGCCCGACGGATCGACGCACAGATATATAGATACTTACATGGATACGGCCGGGGAGAGCTGCTATCGGCAAATCTCGGGCCCAGTGCATCATGTGGGCCTCGTTATCTGGATCATCGGGCCAAGCTCAGCGCCTAATAGAAGCCGACGCGGACGGGGCTTTTTGTTGCCTTCGTGGGGGGATCGGGCAGCGAGGAAAAGGCTTTTTTCCTGAGCTGTTGGTGCTGGATGGTGGGGATAGCGAGGAGGGCTCGTTATGAGTACTTAGCGGCGTAAATGGATTTTCGATGATCGATTGAGCGGGTTGATGGGTTTTTTTAGAGGAGCAGATGATGCGTAAGTGACTTCTGGATGTGGGATGGTGATCGATTGAAGTGATGATTTTGGTTGAAGTTGATTGTAAAATCGTTTTAGAGGTGATGACGAGTAATCTATTGAAGTTTTTTGAAAAACAAATATAAAAGAGATTTGACTTACCTTTATTTGCTGTAAATACGTTGATTTTTATTTTCTAAAATTTGATTATCTTCAACTTGTTAATTAATCTTTTAATTCTTTAATTTATTCAAAAGAAAAAATCATCAAAATTTTTAAAATAAATGGATCTGTAATAATTATTGGAAAGAGTGGATAGGATCGATAGAATGAATAAACGTTTGTTCTCTTATTCGGCGTTGCACGATATCCTTTTTATTAATTTAAATAACATCAACTATTCGATACAATCTTACATCGTGACTTAATCTGCCTCTCGGCCGTTGCCTTAGTAATATTGTGCATCGTAATATTGGGCATTTCATCGAGTCCGCGATCGGCCGTCCCCGATTCTTCTCTTTTTTCTACACATCAGCCGACGGCCGATCGCGCTCGCTCTTACTTTTTTTCCTTTTATTCATTTATGTGCTCGCATATATGTATACGACGTATAATAATATCTATATTTCACTTTATATATATATAATATATCGCAATCTATGTGTATCTCTATTATCGCGAAAATTGCGCGTGACTCATGTGTCGCTTTGTGCAAGAGTCGCAAGGTTTGTTTTCTTTAATTTTATCTTTTATTTCTCCTCTTGTCGAGCTTCTACTCCGCCCTCTCTGTCTTACTTTTTTATTGTATTTTATATATATAATATAATATAAGCTTTCACAGATGCTCTTTTCCTTCATTCGTTCAATGCGTTATCGATAAAACATGTACAAGTGTATATTTATATATAACGTTACACGAATTTTCACCTCTCGGTGTGCATACTTTCACTTCTTTATTTTCTTTCGCTTCTCCCTTTTGTATATACTGACCTACGCACTTCTTGTGGCACTGCTTGTACGTTATCGGCAGTCTTGCTCCTCCAAAAGTGGATTACATATTTTAGTTTGTGTATACTTTAAGTCTCCTGTTTGCGTTAGATTACTCATTTTATGCTCGTACAGTAATGCTTATTACATTTTCATCGTGTGACAGTATTAATATTTTGTATTATTATTAGATTTACAACGCTAGAAACTTTTTCAAATCGTATCAGAGAAATTTGCATTAAATTTCGATTCCTTGATTAAAGATGGGGACCTTTTTGTGTATATTTTAGCAACCGTAAGTTTTCTTCTTAAATAAAGAAAAAAAAGAATGTAACTGTATTTTTCTTTTCGAAATGATAAAATATGAACACGGTTTTTCTAGATTGCAAAATACACAAAAAGAGTCCACATCCAAGATTTCAAACAATAGCGAAGATTTTCAAAAAAAAGAAAAATGCAAAAAAGTCAAATCAATAAATCTAGCGAATCTCCACTTTAAAAAGAATCATCGTGTACAATAAACAAGGCCCCGCGCGACTCCACTGGGAAATCGCAAAAGGCTGAGTCGTCGGAATGTAGTTGCTTGTTTGTAATGTGCAAAGTTCGATTTGATGCTCGTCGTATTGATGCCTTGGCAGACGCTGCGCCGCCGCCTGTACAATCTATATATCTGTGTGTACACGTCGTTGGAAGTTTAGCTCGTTGATCCGCCAGTACATTGTGCGTGTGTGAGATTCTCTCTTAGAACGCGTGAAAGATTTTTTTGCGCAACGCAGAAAGCAGACAGCTATGAGGTGAAATGAGAAAAGACGAAGTTGCCGTTGCAATAAAGCTATATAAATTATAAGGTAAATTTTTTAAATTATCACTCGGCTTAATCTCTCCTTTGAGTTCGCGAAAGGGAAGGGAAGAATGAAATGACGCGAGGGGGAAAAATCGAAATACAATGTCGAAGTCGCTGGACGAGCGTAATCACAACTATCACTCGGATACGATTCGTGCGCTTAGTGAACTAAGCGCGTCTTGGGGGCTTGGCTATTTTTAGAGTTCTGTTCACGCTCTTTTCGACGATGCTCTCGCTCTGTACACTTTAATTGCCCGTCTCATCCCGAGAGATAATTTTTTGTTTGATCTCGGTTCGAAGAAAGTTGGGTGTTAATGAATTGCTGGATTTTTCATCGCGATGGGAGGTCACCGTACTCTTAAGTAGAAATTAATGTTTAATAACTATATAAAAGATCAAATATGCTTTGGGTAAATTGTAAATCTCTATAAAAATTTCCATTACGAAAAAAGTATCTGCGTTATCAAAATGTATAATTTTATAAAATCAAACAAAGTGTGAAAACCGATCAAAAATAAAAAAAAATCAGCCGCGGTGCATCTCATTAACAAGAACTTTTGTCCCAACACATACCGTTCCTAAAAGAATGCCTTAATCAAACAAAAAATTCTCTACTCGAGCTCCTCTAACGAAGAGAGATAGAGAGAGGCTTTTCTACCCTGTTTCGTCCCGCGGACATAATTCGCATCGCGTAAGCTCTTGCGCCGGCAGACAGAGACGAAGAAGAGCCGAGAGTCTGTGTATATAACGCGCGCATATATAACCCAGTTGGCAGTGCGCGTCTCGCACTGCCAAACGCAACGGATCGACCTCTCGTCGACTTCGCTTCGTCGCCTCGTTATGAGCCCGCCTGTCCGACGCCTTTCCTTTATTTTATTATACGTATTCAAACTTCTCTTTTTCATTTTCTATTTGGAACGAAAGGTAGTTTTTGTCTTTTATGAATTACCGGCTAATTATTACTCTTATTTGTTTGCTTTAACTTACTAGCTTGAATCATGCGAAAGTTCACCTTGTCGTGTTGGGTTTCTTTTTTTTTAATGTTACGCTTGGACTGCCACTTATCTATATATGTTATATTTACAGTTGACGAGCGGCGTACTATCGCGATTTCTCCATTTTTGCTTATTACCTTTCTCGCTTAGGAAGCTAAAGTGTCGGCCTCGCGCCGAGCTGACGACGCAGGAGGACAAGCAGCTTTCCGCGATTTATTTTAAAAAATGGTGTTTTTTTTACTGGCTCGTCACGACTATTATTACTCGTGTGTGATTAGTTTGAGCTTGGCTTTTTGAGGGTAAATAATTTGAGCACGAAACAGTCACCTAATTCTAAATAAATTTAATAATACTAAAACGCAATAAGAAAAGTCATTTTGTGCTAACGTCTTTTTCAACAGTAACTCTCTACATCCTAAAAAGAATCAAGTCTACAAAATGAAAAATCTAAATTTCAAAATAAATTTCAGAAAGCTGCTGATCACTGGACTGCGCGTCTATTCGCGATTCTAGAAAAAAAAAACTTGGGAAACAAGCCGCCAACGTGAGCGCGCGAGCTTTATTCTTACACCCTACATAATAATTATAATAATGCGCGAACCGTCAACGTTTAAGCCTCGAGTCGTTTACATCTTTTCTATCTACATACATGTACAAGAAGGACAAGTAACACAAAGCCCTCGCGACGGTGCGTATACTCGACTTGCTTTCGTCGATGATTCGAACGACGAATTCACTTATATCTCTGTCTTTACTTTTTTTTTTGCTTTTTTGACACAATTTACGTTTTGTAGAGAAAAAAGGTAACTATGAACGTGGCGGATGGTTCAGTCCGTTTTTTGTTCGTTTCATTTCTTTTAGTAGACGATGAAGTTAAGAATTTGAATTCGCTTTTATGATAAAGTAGCGTACTATTTACAATGCGTCGTGGACGCGCGAAGGACAGTCCTTCCATCCGCTGGAGAAATTCTTCAACTTTTTCACCTACCGCGTTGAGCTTTTTATCATTCAATTTTTTAATTATAATATTATTCGATTCATTCAAGTATTGCTAAATTTTCGGAGGCGTTTGTGATCTTACTAAAAACGAAAGCGTCCATAGAAGGTAAACGCCATTAATAAGCTATATCGTCTAAATTCAATGAGCTAAGAAGAATCATTCTAGCGTTTACCTTCTACACCCTTAAAAAAAAAACTCGATAAGCTTTCCCAAACCAATCGCATCGCAAAAAACCAAAACACTCGTCTCCCACCCCGCCCTAAAAAACAAAAATAGCCCCCCTGCTATTCCGCTAGACAGTAAATTCGTGCTTGAACAATAGTCACCGGCTTGCTGGGCCCGCTAGGCTGGCTCTGCTGCGACTGTCCCGAGTGCATCGGCTGATGCTCCCAGCCCTTGTCCTGATGATGATGATGATTATTATGATGATGATGAAGATGATGCTCGTGAGACTGATGATGATCCTGGTACTGATACTGCGACTGCTGCTGCTGCTGCTGCTGCTTGCGACGGGACGGTAGCCGAGGCCAAGGTCACAAGGAGTGATACTCGCCGAGGACGAGACTGGCGCCGTGGTAGCCCGCGTGCGAGGAGGACATGCCCATCGTGCCCATGCCCTGGTAAGCTCCCATGCCCATGCCGTTCATCGACATGCCGTTCATCGTGTGGTTCACGCCCTGCATCGTCGAGGGCATCATCGAGCTGGGCCCCATGGGGCTGAGGCCGCCCATGGACGCAGCGGCTGCCGCGCCCGCGATCGCGCCCATTTGCATCGAGGTGGCCGTGTGGGGCAGCGAGCTCTGTAGCTCGGCTGAGCTCGGCGTCACTCGCAGGTAGTCCTGTGGACAGAGGGTTAGTTTGCGATGAGAGGACCTTTGAGTGGGAGGGGATGGTTTGTTGCGAGGCAAAGTCGATCAAACGATTAATGTGGGTGAGTTTGCTTTGCTCTGTAAGTGTGTCCAAGGTTTAAGCGGTTATTGCACTTCTGTTATACTGTTTATGTTTTAGAGTTTGTGCTTTGGTTGACTCGAGGGTTTGATTAATGTCAGTGTTAATGCGACACCGAAATCTCTCAACAGCAGCTCCGGTTAATGTATGATGCAAACCAACGTCTCGCTTGAATTTAGTGGCTGGCGGTTAATCATCACAGTGAGTAGTAAAATAAAGAAAAAGAAAATGGTACCTTCTCGCATTGTATCGTTTGTGTCTTTATCTTAATTTTTAGAAAGCTGCTACACGCTAATTATTATCGTCTATGTGTTCGATCATTTCCCAAATCTGATGAAATCCAAGTTTAGTAAGGAAACATTTTCTGAGGAAATTGCATTGGTATACAATACGGCTGGCTCTCAATTTCACGATACACATATTAGACAATCACGAAACCTTTCCACAATACTACCATTATAACCAACGCTAAAGTCAACGTTCCATTGAGATCCCTCCGATCGTAAAGTGTTTCTCCAACACCAATAATCATGACAAAACAAACGATCAACCCACCTGCGAGCTGTAGTACTGCATGTAATCCAGCTGGCTCTTCTGCTGGGCGCAGCTGGACTGGGGCGGCAGCGTGGCCGTCGGATGGACCAGCCCGTGTGTCGCCGCCGCCGCTGCCACGCTCTGAAGATGCTGCAGCTGGTGATGCAGATTCCTCTTATCATCCCCGCTCTCGCTGCTAGTATCATGGTGATGTTGCTGCTGCTGCATGTGGTGACTCGAATGACCCAGACCAGCGTGACTCTGGTGGTAGGAGTGCGGACTCGAGACCTGCGACGGCAGCTGGTACATGCTCGAGGCCTGCTGCTGCTGCTGCTGATGGTCCACCAGCTGGTGAGAGCTGGGCTGGGGCTGCTGCTGCTGGACGGCGCAGGAGGCTGATTGCTGGGATTGTTGGCTAACGGACTGGCGCTTGGTCTCGTCGCCGCTCTCGTAGCTCGAGTCGCCGGGGTCGCCGCTGTGGCACTTGTCGCCCTTCTGGCCGCTGTGAACAGAAAGAGAGCTTGATTAGTCGAGAGCGAATTATGGACCGCGTGCTAATTGGTTGGGGTTGTTTATTTTTATTGGGGTGGAATTTTCTTAACGGTGCAGAAATTGATTTTGAAGCGACTGGAAAAAGTTTAATATTGATAGAGGATTTATTTTACGAGTTCCTTATTTATCGCGTTAAAAAGTCCCGCGGCCATTAATATGTATGGCGCATTAAGTTTCATTTATAGATGGGGGCGCGCTGGATAATGCTCGGCAACAAAATGTAATTAAAATGATAATTGAAACATTAATCAAAGCCCCCGATTGCCTGGATTCTGCGCCGCGCTCGCGTAACGTTTTTATAATGGCCGCGAGTGCAATTAATAATTCCTCGATACGAGGATTGCGCAACGCAGCGCCGTATGCATTATATAAATATACTTTCTAACGAGTAACTCTTCCTCCGCGCTCCTTCCAAAAGCCACCTCGAAATGAATCAATTACACACCGCAGCTATCGAAAAAGAAGCGCGAGGTGAAGGAACTCGAGGATGCAAATCGTCCATGCGAGATTAATGGAGCGCCCAATAATCCCGGCTCTCTTAATAACTTTATAATCTAAAAATAGCAACTCTGAATTTCGATCCGCAGGGATCATCCTCTCGCCTCTCTAATTGATGGGCATTCGGAGGCCGTCGCGCGCGGGACTGGCTCCACTTATCGCTTGTGTGTATACGCGCGGATAAAGAAAGGACAGACGACGAGTGGCGAAGTTAATAAGTGGGCGACACCTCGGAGAGCTGGGACTGTGAGGAGGGAGAAGACAGAGTCGTATAATATCGGAGAAACGAGAGACAGTCGCGCGACTGCGCCGGCAGCAGCAGCTCTCACTCGTAAACATAAACTCAATTTAGCGGACCTCCGTGAGCGTCGCGAGAGGCTGGCTTGCTATGCTGGGGGGAGAGGTGCGAGGGGCTCGCGTGTGATAGAGTGGGATGAGACACCTGCGGGAGAGCTGGCTTGCGCTCTTTTGCTGAGTGCCTTTGCTGTGTGTGTGAATGTACACGGGTGTGCGGATCGAACGTTGCGAAAGCTACTGCGAGCGGATGGTATGGAGTGGAATGATAGAAAATCGTTTGTAGATTTTTTATTACGGGCAAAACCTGTTTATAAACTACGATCTGCACTAATGAAATCCCCTTAATAAACCGTCCTCGCTTTAAGTTACAAAAACTTCTGTAAAAAAAGGCAAAAGCCTCTTCCAAATCCTACGATAATTAACCAGCAGGCAGTAGAAGTATACAGCCGACGAAAAAGCAGCGAGGCACCATCAGTTCCGATTTGTCATCCGAGCCGCTAACATAAATACGGAAATCGAGACGCGCCGTCAGCGATCGTTTAAGCACTTGTCAGACAGGCCGTTTAGCCGCTCGTCTTCGTGATAACCCGAGCGGGGCCTCGACTTATGTTTTCCGCGACTGAACTGGTCCCACCTCGACTGCCGAAGTTAAGAGAGAATGCCAGAAACGGCGAGAGAAGTTTGTCGAGATAAGAGAGGAGCTACCGACTCCAAGAGACGCTATCGGCAATACTCGTTTTTTGCTTTTTGTTTGTTTTTTTTTTAATGTAAGGTTCGGAAACTTCGGGAATCGGCAAAAAGACAAGGGGGAGGCTCGCGGGAGATTTACAAGACGAGCTGGTGTGATTTAGCGCGGGGTTGGTGTTATTTAACAAAGATCGCAGATGCGACCCGCGAATTTACGGTCCAGCGGTTTTTCGAGTCGTAAAAATGCCTCTAGAACTGCTTTATACCCAGCTCTCAATGGTACTTTACAAAAATTTTCATTCAATATAATTCAAGGTAAAAAACTGCAAAACGCGAACAAGCAAGCTTAAAAAAAGCCCCAATGACAAGCACCGAAGCAGGCCAACGTACAAAGTCACAGACAGCTCCTAGACAAAACGGCTGTTCCCCTTTCCAGCACACACACACATACACACAATGCATCGAAAGCTCCAGCACGAGGAGAGAGAAAGGCGCGAAGGGACAAGACGTTTACGTTCTCTTCCTCGCCTATAAATCCCGTTCGGTCTCCGCGGGGTAAACAAACAAAAGAGAGGGAGAAAGGATAAAAAAGACGCTGCTCTCGCGGCGCCCCCTCGTCTTCTCGAGCGCGCGCAGGCGTTGGCTGGAAGAGTTATTCCCGCGAGACGCGAGCTCGCCCGCGCACTGGATATCTCGCGCGTGTATGTGCTTGCCCGCACGACCTATAAAGCGCGCTCAAGAGACAATAATGGGACAGAGGATTTTTTTCGAGTAGGTCCAGCTAGCCTGAGTTATCGGCGAGGCCTGACTTATTCCTGGTGGTTTTCGGAGCTTGACGCGGGTGGTGAAAGGTGGATTGCGCATGCGTGGGCTAATTTTTGAGCGAGTGTATTTTGACTTATATGGTACGGTTTGTTGCCATGTGGGATGTGTTTTAATAAAAATGGAATTCCGAAATTAGAATCGGCAAAAAATTCTCAAAATCGTCACTTTCCAACTATCCGGCTGCTCTAATGGCATTCCCGCAACTTAAATTATGCGGCCGCGCGCGATTTCACGCCTCTTCGTTGGCGCGCGCAATTAATTATCTACGACATCTTTATGAATATTATTGCCATTTTCGGCCCCAGTCTCCTCTCCCGGCCGTCACATAACGAATGAAAGCGTCGCTCCCGTCGCCCGGAAAAAAATTCCGGAACGCGCGCTCCTCCACAGAATTAATATCACCATCGAGATCTAACTTTATTCAACATCCTCTTTTATTAAAATAAATAGCGCGCCGAATA
>JAPYZA010004206.1:0-22026 GCA_030522685.1 Eupelmus azureus | reverse complement strand
TCTAGATCCCCCACGGGTCGTTGTCGAGCGTCCCCACCATGAGACTGTCTACGTCAAAGGTAATTGTCCCAGTAGAACTATGAGATCATCATTTACGTAGGTATACACATTAAAATACACAGTACCTGCTATAAATACCTTTAAATTTTCATAAACGCGTATATTAAAAATAACCTGCAATTTTTAAAAAAATATTCTAAAAATAATTTTAAAAAAGCAAATTAAGTAATGAAAAATTTAAACACTTTAAAATTTTGCAAAAATATTTTTGTATACGTTAAATAAAGAGAACATTATAAGTGATTGAAGCAATTTAGAAAATTACTTCGCTTAAGCTAATTTATATTATAATATAAATTTTTTTAGAAAGCTTTATAATTTATTTTAATTATCTTGTAGATGTTTTTAAATTATCGATCCATAAATAGTTTTACATCATTTTGATAAGGATAAAATTTTCTGCAATATTTTTTGATTTTTGATTTTAAAATTGGAAGTTTGTAATATACGTATGATTAAATGTAAATATCTAAAACAACACTTGCACACCTAGACACAAATACTAGCCCCGAAAATAAATGTATTGCCATTAACTGAAACCCAAAAATTTTGCAGAGGTAATCCCGGGCACAACAATTATCCGGGAGAGGCCCAGCTTCATCCACGACGTGCAGCACCACGATCACGCCCACGCCGTAGTCAACGACAACGTCGTGTGCGCACCGCAGCTGCTGGCCGGCTGGAGCGCCGCTGCGGCCGCGGAGGCAGTGGCGCGCGCCGGCTCGCGCTACGGTCCAGTCCACGTCGGTCAGGTGCAGGGTCGCCCGGTCGTCACACTTTCCGGACCGCCGATTCATCGGCATCACGGCCCGATCGCCGTTGCCGGACCGCAGGCGCCGATCGCCGTCATTGAGGGGCCTTCGGGAAGTATTAGCACGGCGAGTGCGCACGCACACGCTCAAGCTCATTCGCACGTCGACGAGTATCCGATCAGAAAGTATTGGTATCCGAGTCCCACGTGGAGAAAGTGCTGAGGAGGAGAGGCGAGTGCGCATGGAGGGAGGGAAGTGGAGTCTGGCATTGAGAAGAATTAATGATAATCGTAACTGAATTGATCTGAAGGTTACTTGTAATTGCAGTTTAATTTGTTTGTCGAAAGAGATTTGTAATGCATTTGTTTAAATTGGTATAATAATCAGATATTTATTCTTAATATTGTAACAACATTGTTATGATAATCACACGTTTTTCTGAGTGTACTTGTGCTTTTATTATTGTTGCGCATACTTTAGCAAAAATATTAATGAGGAAATTAATACGAGTGGTATAATTTGTACGAGATAGGCGGGGCGAGGCGTGCTTCAGAAAATAAACCATTGAATGAAAATCGATGAGATATTGAAGTTCCATTGAAAACGAAGTCTTTTGACAACTCGGCGCACAATTGCCGGAACTGCAGTTTACTTACTGCAAGCTCAACAATTCTCTTACTTAAGAAGTGAGAACTTATTTACAAAGCTTCAATAAATAATAATTACTTCCAAATTCACTGTGAACTTTCAAAACTGCATTAAATCAAAAAATTATATTTATGTAATATATTACTAAAAATTCATAATAATACAATTGACAATGATATAAGAGTCTCACAAAAACCTCTCCATTATAACATACACACATACGGTAAGTAAAAAATAACCTTCAGCTTTCAGCTGACGAACATTACTCAGTATTTATCAACCCCCATAACTTCCACTTTCCCAAAGCATAAAGATAAAAATCGAGGCATACTGCCAATAAAAACGCTCTCGATTCCCCAGCAGTTCGAATTTGCCTCTGTAACATCCAGCCGCGTTTTATTGTCGCGAGCGCTTGTCGAGGGGCTGGGGGGGGTAAGTACCTGTTTTTATCTGGCGCACGTGCGGCCGCGGCGAAAATTCCAATATCTCTCATAATAGAGCAGCTCTTACCGCCCGCAGTCCGCAGGGCGCGCACGTTCGAAAAGTTTATTTGCCGCCCCCCGCGACGACGCACTTACTTGCGCCCTCGGTCGCGCGGGAATATTTATTTGTTTCGTGCTCGAATGGAGCGCGACTGTCGCGGCGAAAACTTTAAACTACGGAAAAGTTTAGTTTTGCGGAAGGGGGGACGCAGCAAAACGTATGCACCACTTAAGATGCAGGCTCCGCCGGCGCTGAGCTATTTCGAAGGCTGTCGCGAAGCAGCGGCGGCAGCAGCCGCTAGGCTCTTGAGTAACTTCAATACTTTCATACGTAATGAGAAAGTTTTAGTGGAAAATTCGTGGGATGATGCAACAGGCTGCGTGCAAGTTCTTTTCTACGTCAGGCGCATCCCCCGAGCTCGTAAAGTGCCGCGTCCTTTCTTTTGTCGCCCGCTTCTCGCAGGGCGATATTTTCTTTGCTTGCGTATTCGTCTTTTATGTAATGTGGAGTAATGCAATCATGCGTTCGGAATGATTCGATAAGCTAATTGGAGTATTGAAAGAAGAGAAATTTTCCTCTTATTTGGTAAAAAAAGAGCGTGACATCTACAAGATCATTCTATATCTAACTGCTTTGTTATATGCAACTCCAAAGTATATCTTTTATCATATCTATTTTGATTTGTTCTAGAATCCAGTTTTCAAATTATGAAAAAGGTCGAAACAAAATATTGATTTATTCAATAAACAAGTTGTAAATATTAGAACATATGTATCAACTGTAAGGCTAGTATTTCAAGTTCATAAATAAGATTTTATTATAAATTTATTCAGATTTAAAGCAATTTTATACAAAAGAGAAATAATGAAAATAACAGATCAGATGACAAGGTGAAAAATAAATATTTTATCAAATGATGATGCGCACATTCACAGTCCCTTTACTTTTCGAGATGTTGTCTAAAGAAAAATTCTTCCGGTACATTTTCCATTAGTCTAGCTACTCTCTTATTGACGGAATTCACCATAGGCATAAAGAACTCCAAAGCATTCTGCAATAGAGTCACTAATGGAATCTGCTCTGGATCATTATGATGTTCCTGTGCTTGGGCTTGCTTAATGGCCTGTAAAGATTAATTATATTTTTAGTAGATGTCATTCTTCAAGATATAGAATTAATCAAAGATGATTCTACTGATTACCATGGATTTCGTGGCGATATAATAAATTCATCTTTAATTAATAGTTACATTTTTATACATCAAACAAAGTCTACAAGTAGAAACTATGCTGAAACCCTATTATCTGAAAAACTATCACGTGCAACAACTATACTATCGCATTTCTTTTATCGCGCACCTTCACTCATTTTGTTGGAGTGCGAAAAGTTCAGCGTCGATCTCGATTAAACATAGATCTAACTTGTGTAAATTCGCAATTACGTCGCGTCAGCTGGCCTTTGTGTCTCCATTTTGCGAGAAAAAAAAAAGATCGCAAAGTATGATCGAGACGACGATAGATGGACCGTGCTAGCTGCAAGCTTGTGCAGGGCGCACTAAGTCGCGCGCGATGACCTTTTAAGCTTAACGTCTTTTCTTCCTTTCATTACTCCACTAAATGCCCTCCCCCGTTTACTATCTCTTAGAGCGAATAATCGTAAATTTTGCTCCCGTTATTGCCGAGTTGAGATAGAAAATTTATACTTCCGCGATCTGGCTCAGTTTCGAATTTCAAAAAAC
Organism: Eupelmus azureus; assembly: GCA_030522685.1. Taxonomy (NCBI): domain Eukaryota; kingdom Metazoa; phylum Arthropoda; class Insecta; order Hymenoptera; family Eupelmidae; genus Eupelmus; species Eupelmus azureus. The sequence goes on along the minus strand of JAPYZA010004206.1, from coordinate 18,345 downwards.
GCGCTTTAATTCTCGATTTGCTTCCAATGGCCGTTAATGATTTTATGACTGGTAAAAATTTATTTTACTTTCCAGCAGTTGCCGAGAGTTTATGCGAAACGTAAAAATTAATGCAAAATCAATCTATATTTACAATAGAAATTTCTTTTAAAGCTAACAATTTTATTGTAATGCAATAATTATAAATATCGCAAAAAGATTTAAAGATTTAATCAAAGTTACAAATTCATTAGTCGATAAGAGGAGTGGGTTTAAAGCTTTTTACGTATATTCTTATTGTATAATTATTTAATAAAACTAATTAGAAGAGAAAATATTAATAGTTCAAGACTTCATTTTTAAGTGCCAGAAATAGATTCTCAGAACCAAGTAAAATACGTTTCCCAAAGATATAACATTCCTCTTGTAAGTAAATCAAACAACTGTAAACTCTCCAAACTGCAAATACAGCTTTTAGCGAAATTTCAACACTGAGAGAACTTACTAAAATTTATTACAAATGTAGGAGAAATTACCAAATAATTTAGTAATGCTTTAACATACTCATTTTATAAATAATTTCACTATATTTATACTAATAATTGTTGTAATATAAACCTATGAATAAATATCATCTTGATGGAATAACAATTGCTGCATAATAATAATATTCATAATTATATAAACGCGTTTTAAATAGAATCTATAAAATTTCAGTTATTTAATCACGTCCGAAATGAGGCCGAGCAAATATCAATATAAATTACGTTGAACTTGCGTTTTTCAATCATTAATGCAAGTCACATAAAGCACATAACAGTCACTCGTCAATAACGCAAACTCATTAATAACGTTCCATTACACGAAAATCGCTCGATTCGTTTATCGGAGGAAATCTTGCAAAAAAAAGGAAAGAAAAAAAAAGAAAGTCGAGAGCTAAAGTCCCGTGAAGCATCGATAATGGCGAGTTTTTGCACGACTCAGGCCGTGAGCTCTCGCGTTTATCTCGATGGAAATATCGGTCATTCAAACGAGCGCGTGGCTCCGGAGATGATCAAGCGCGAGCATAAAGACGAGACGAGGCCACCCCATCGATTGAAGGAAATATATTTTCCGGACGTCATCGTCGTAGTCGTCGTCACAGCGCTGATCATTAGCGCCAAAAGGAGGACAACCTAGGCCGTTTTTAAAATCGATCGGAAGCCGTCGGACTCATCTTTTGAAAAAGGGCCTTTGAGCGCGAATGAATAAAGATAGATATTAGATTTATAAGCAAGAAGAACCATTGAGCTCTAATGGCGCTTTCGAAAATGATAAATTGCACAAATTGTGATTGAATCGCGTTTATTTGTGAGTTTCAATGGCTGCAAATGTTTATTGTTTTTTGTTTATAGTATTTTATGAAGAGATATATAGGTATATACTCACGTAAATAACGAGAGCAATCACTAAGATTAAACTGGATTTACTAACTAACATTTTGGTAGTTAACTTCTGTTACTATCCGTATACACTAAATTTTTCGAGTAAAACTCACAGTGGTAATAATTTTACCGTCTATTTATTGCTTCAAATCTTAAAAAATATCAAATTTTGATTCTCAAATCAACAAGAACGTGCGTTTTTTTAAATAATATTTGTATAATCGATATAATTTATCTTATCGATGTAATCATCGCACGTACTTTTCATAATCATTTAAAAAATCTGCATTTATCACAGAAGATAATTTTTTCTTATTTTTATTTGTAACAGTTTTTAATAATTTCTGTAAAAAGCACCTCATTCAATGAATCTTCTTTAAATTTGCTTTTTAGAAATTAAATTATGATTTTTCTTTCCAATTTAAGAGATCTTGAAAATTACATTATTTAATGTATTTCCGCTTGAATAAATGTGGCATTTTAGCAATATATGAATGTAAATATGTATATCAGAATATAGCAAGAAAATATTCATTAAAATTCTCATTACGAAATGAAATTAATAAAATCACAAAGTAATTACTAATAATATTTGTTTAATTAAAATTAAGAATTTCAAGTTATCTCAAATTGGATAATGTAATGATAATTTTTAATTGATTTTCTACCTTCTTAAAATATCAATTCATTTTCAAATTTTGATAATTATTTCTGAGCTACAAAGCAATTCATATCATGCAGAATTAAGAAGTGAGAAAAAATCTATTTTTAGTTTCGTTTTGGGTCACATTACTTTTTCAGCTATAGACAGTGCAAAATTTAAGGCTCTTCCAAAAGCAATCCTTTCTCACCTAACGACGATCAAAATCTCCAAAAGTCTAGACAGTCTAATGAACCGAGTGAAAAAGCGCAAACAAAGGGGCGCAGAAAAGCCCCTCCAAACTCCAGCTTGCGCGCGAAAATACATCAATCTCATTTCAAGCCCGAAATAACGAAAATGCCCAGCTCCACTCTAAATAAATTAGAGCTGTGCGCATCTCCGCCTCTCCTGGCTAAAAAGAGACAGAGAGCAGAGAGAGCGCGCAGCCCGTTCCGTAATCTCAATTGTTCCTCGTTCGCGTTTCGTTAGGAGCTGTGAGAGAGAGAGAGAGAGAAATTCGTTCAATTTGCATATGATATAAACGCGATTAAAACTATACTCGTCTAGTGTATAACCTGGCGAGATATATTCCCTCCTCGAGAATACAGGCCGCGTATTTTCCTCCGAACTCGTTAAGGCTGTAAATCAAAAATAACGAGGCGACGCGCCTCCTCGTTCCCGGGCAACGTGGACGACGACGACAATGCGCCCTCGTCGCAGAGATAGAGCATCGCCGGCGAAACTATATACATTGCAGCAAGCAGCACCAGCAGCGAGTAATGGTCGAAAAGTGAGGAAGAGCCGAAAAAGAGAGAGAGAGCGAGAGAGAACAAAGGAATACGCTTGGGACGCTCTAGCTTGACGTGATTAGGTCGACGGCCTAGGCTTCAGCCTGTCAAATGACAAAGAGGACAAAAAATAAGGATTGCAAGGCCATTTAGCCCTGCAACGTTTGGACTGCTTTTATTGTGCTGGAAATGCAAAAAGGCTCGCTGCACTCAATTTTTTCTTTCCATTCGCGTTGATGGTAGTTCTGAATTCGCGGTAAAAAACGCCGAGTGATTTATTTGGATTTAAATGAGTTTTAATTAGCGTCGTGACTGATAGGGCTCGTGTTTCTCTCTGGTGTGAATAAATTAGGCTTTAAAGACAATGATCGGTCGAGATTTTAGATTTTATCTCGCGCTGGCTGAGCTAAAGGTCGTGGATTCTTTTCTTACAATAATCCGTACTTTCTACAAGCATAATCTTGAACCTTGAAATGGAACTTTTCCGAGCAACTTCTTATTCGACCTTGTTTTTCTAGTGAGTTATTATCACGACTAAATGAAGCAATATTGGTTTCTTATAAGCAATACCAATACCGTAAAAAACGCGAGAAGATTTAATTTATTAAAGGCCGTGTAATTACTATAGAAAATCGATATAATGTTTAGCTATGGGAATCTCTTTGATAAAAAGGCACTTTATGAAATTAATAATCTTGCGGTCGCAAACAAAGAGAGGGCAAAACGTTTGTTCAAAAATTTCATTTTAAATCAATATCACACTTCTAACTTTGTTTTGCTCGATTGTTAATTTTTTCTCCCCTGAAGCTATGTAGACACCATCTTTGTTATCAAAAGCTGATTGCAAAAATACTGGCGAAATTGGAATTCCATCCAATATTCAAGATCCAGCGTTCGACAGTCATAAATTTTCAAGGGCTGTTAAAATCTTGGGCAATAAAAATGAAAAATTTCTAATTGCCACAATCGCCAACAGCGAAATGATGAAATATGAACAGGTTTGCATTAAACTTGAACTTCGCCAAACCATAAAACTAAATCCACCCAGAAATTACTTCTCATAAACGCTCGATGAAAAACTTCGACGAGACCATTTCCATTATTTATCGAGAGCATTGCTCAAAGACCAAAAAAATTACCACACCAGCGAATTCCGCGATCATACAAGCATAACCAAACCCGATCGAGGCCCGCGCCCACCAAACCCATCTAATCTTCTAAAAAAAAGATCTCGCTTGTCGAGCGTAAACAAAGCAATGTATTACCACAGAGCGATAAGTACATACGCACAAAAATCTCGGAGCGAGGCATTTGTTAGCATTAAGCAATTTTCCCCGCTCGATGCGTTTTTTCCCCGAAGCAAAAGACCGGCACTGGGAAATAGAATAGATACACGCGCGATAGAGAAAGAGAGAGGGGGCAGCGGAGCGAAAAATGCGAGGGGCGTCGAGCAGGTTTCGATAAATCAATAGACTCTCTAATCGCAGGCGCATCGGGCCCTCCCAGCGGAGAGCGACGTAATGCAGCGAAAATTGGGCAGCTGCGAACGAAAAGCAATCGTAATTATCCGGCGATCCGCAGAGGGATATATACGCGCCGGGCGGCGACCGAAATGCAATTGCCTTTTGCGCGCGCTAACGCACGTCCGATGATTTTTGCTCGCTCTCCCCTGTCGATACAGCCCAATTTCGCCGCCTCCCCGATTTCCCCCGATAAAAACACGCGCCGACCGGCCGCGCTAATTTTCATAATGGCTCGATAATGCAGCGGCACACTTAGCAGCGCTCCGCGCGTGAAACACTTTTCCGTATGCTTTGAAATGGTAGGAGTATGAGTGAGTGTGTGTGCGTTATATGCGAGCTCTCGCGCTCAAAGTGCAGAAAGGAATTTTAGGGTGGATTGGGTGCGGCGCGGGCACCACCGCAGCCGCCGCGGCTGCTCGGCTAAAGCCTGCTAAATTGTAATTGCGGGAGCTTTTAATCAGAGCGGGGTGAGGGAGGATTGATGAGAGTTTTTCTAGCTGTGGGTCGATTTGATTAAGTGTTGATTGGAATTTTGGGAGATCAATTGTATCTGAGATTATTTTTTGCAAGTTTATTCTTATTTTTGTTTTTTAAGAAAATAAAGAGGTAAGAGATTTTTTTTAGCAAGAAGAAACTTCGTGGGACAATATTAGCACAATTACAAACAAAAAATCGAATTCTGTATTCACAAAATGTCATTAAAAAAAATCAAAATTCCTTTTTTATCTCAACCTATAACTATATCTCGTCCATTAGTCAGAAGTAAATTCCAACTGCAAATATCGAAAAGCATCTCAAACAGCGTAAGGAGCGCTTATACAAAGAAGGCTTGGCGTGTGCCTTAAACGAGCGAGTTCAGAATGTAAGATACGCTCTCACTGTCTACTCGCTGCTAATTGAAATAACCTAAAAGCGCGGCTGAATTTATGCGTCAGCCTGATCAAAGGAATTGAAATATTTCACCTGCTAAAGTCAAAATATACATTTTACCATGAAACCAGTGAACGCACGCAGAGGCCATTTGTAAGCCTTACCTGCACGCTTTGCGGCACTCGAACAAAGTCCCGGATGCATATTACAACGAAATTAAATTAACTCTCCATTGCCGCGCCGAGATTAGATTCCATTCGGGAGGTAATTTATCGGCGCTCGCTGGACAAATTTTCGCGCGCCCAGTCTTTGTTGCCTTAAATGGAGAAAGGTGAAAGAACAGAGTGGAAGATAAGAGCACGCGCGGGCTAATCAGTCGCGCGGCATTCTTGGCCAGCGAAGCAAAAAAAAAAATATCACGACCAAATACTTACGCGTGCGCTGAGAACAGTTCCCGCATCGCTCGATCTCCCGAAAAATGCGGCGCTTTGTATCTGCTTTCCAGATATGTAATACGTATATGCGCGCTCTTTTGCCTTTTTCCAGCGCGCTGAAACGCGAGACTCGCAATTCATCACTCTGCGGAGAACATTTGCAATTGTAATGGTTTATGGGCTGATTAGGAGCGCGAGATAGTTTCCACGCAAATCACAATTGGCGATTAAGAGAACGCTCGGAGTAAGATGAATAAAAATTCACGCAGAGAACTGTATTTAGACGATAACGAAGCGGGGATTGGGATAATGTATACGCGTGGCCAGTAAAAAAAAATTGCAGCGTGAAAATTGTATTAACAACAAAATCGAACGACTAGTGATCAATGGTCAATATGAATGCGAGAGTACTATCGTAAATACATCATAATCCGCTGACAAGCGTATTAAGTATTATATACTGATCTATGGGATTGATCTATATGCTAAATACACACAGTATAGAATTTCGATGCTCGATAGGAGTTTTCACAGCTAATCCGCTAATACTTTAATATTCAGTCTGAAACGCCAAAGCCAGGCTCAATTTTCAAAAATCCAAACCGCTCCAATACCGAAGCACGCCTTTACCCGCGATTAAAAGTGCATTTTCATATTTTTCTCGAATAACCCAATTATTACAGTGATTAGAGCCAGCCGGCGAGGCAAACCGGTCGCTCCACTAACCGCGTCAATTAGCCAAATCGCGCGGCCGAGCTTGTCAATGGGGCGCAGGTTGCCCAGCTACGATGATGATATCCAGCTATAATAAATAGCCCGTTGTTCGCGCCGGCCAAATAAGTATGGGGCCTGGGTGGAGCGAGCCGCTCTTGTATAACAGGAAAGAACGTATATATGGAGAGACGCTAGACTTGGATATAGTTTGGGCCGGGGCTCCGCGAACTCGTTTGCCATTATGTTACAGCTTGATAGCGCGCAAGACAATATTTCATGTATACTCGGAAAATACTTTGCAGTATATTAGCTGGGCGTTATTATCGGCTGCCTGTCGCGCGCGGCTTCTGCGATAGGATTGAGGACTGTTTTATGCAGTGCTAAAAATTTAGCGGCCAATTTCTTCGAGGATATGCGCATTTTTTTATATAGTTTCTTTTTTGTATTTTTTGTTTAGTGGTTTTGAAAAATTGTATGCCAAAAACATTTTTGTTGTTAGAAAATGATTTTGTAAATGTGGGTAACGGGAAGGTAAGTTTGTTAGAAACTAAACTGAAATTTGCTGAAATTTTCCAGCGTTATGTAGCAGAGCAAATATCTGAAGAAACCGTGCTAAACTTGTAGCTCAAGACTGTTTGAATAATTTAGTAAAATCTTTAATAGTTTTAAGAAAAGTTTAGTTTTAAGAAGCTTTTAAATAATAACTAATAAAGATAAGAATTGCGCACAATTTTAAAATACGCCAAATTATACGGTTCAATTAATAATTTCATATCAATAAAACTTTTAGATAAAAGCTTTTCAACTAATATACAATATAAAATATGAAAATTTTATTTTCGGTGAACAATGTGTAATGCTCCTCTAAAAATACTACCAGAAAAGTATGAAAAGTTTCTATTAAATTTTCAAATCTACCTTCAAACTCAACCTGCTCTAAACTCCGTAACTTTGAATAGACAAGTAACTTATAAATTCCGACTCGCGAATACCGATAAAGTTTGCGAAAGTAGCACTTCATAATAAAGTAATAAATATCGAACAAAAAACCAGAAAAAAAAGATTCTCATCCAACAAAGCGAACTAAAACACTTGAATAACAAAACAGTAAAAATACCCCATCAGCACCTATTCTTCGATTTCAAATTGCAAACCAAGCGCTTATAGCAGCTCTGCAGTCGCAGCCTGGAAACAGCATAGAGCCGAGCAGAGCCGCGCGACGTTGGCGCGCTGGGCGCGCGGGCAGCTGCATATATAGAGCTAGAGCATTAAGCGCTCGAAACTGCCGCCATCACCCGACGGTTTCTCCAAGCGCTACAGCAGCCGCGTGACGATCGGGACTTTTCGCCGGTGGAAAACAATGGTTCGCTTCTCGACTAAAGAGCGCCGCCGCCTCGCGCTTGCCTTTCGACTCCGATGCCGTTTCAGCCGATCTAATAGCATTACAAGCGCCCCCGACATGCTTAATTCTTCGAGGAATATGTTTTGCGGGCAGAGGCAGCAGCCGAGAAAAACACGACGAGTATTTCGAATTATGCTTCGCGCTGCTGGCTGCTCTGACACGGATGAGACGTAAGAGGTTGGTGGGATAATGTGGAGAACGTAGAGTGGATGCCGCGGGCGTGAACTTTTAGTTTGTTTATTTGATAAATTTGAAATTTGATTATTTGATAAGTTTTTTAAAATTATTTTTCTAAAATTAATAAGGACTTGATTGCTTTTTTGAATGAGTCGAAAGAACTTGTTATACCCACTTGCTAGTTTAGACAAAGTCATGTTTAACTTTGTTTGTATTTAGAAAATGAGTATACTTGTGAACCGTTTTGTGAATAAAAAGAATAAAATTGAACTACAGTTTTTATACAAATATTATAATGCATACTTGCCTTGTATAACATTTAATAAAAATTTAGTTATTATAAAGTGGAACAGGCACACATTAAATTTAAAGAGCTCCAATTTGCTGAAAATTTTACTTATAAAATTGCGAGCACGTGGCCTAATTAACTTTTCTGAACGATCGACACACTCAAAATCTAATTAGGCATAAAATTTGGTACACCATGGTTCAAAATCCAGTAAAAATTATCTCAAAAATAATAACCCCCAAGAAAATGCACGTCTACTAAAAAATTATAATCCATCCATATTGTAACAACAAACTCTTTTCGGCAGCAAAAGTTCATCCAAAGTAAAAGAAACAAACACAAGCGCATCGGAACGGCCAATTCGTCATATATAACACAGAACAGTCAAAAAGAAGCCCCGCAAGAACTCGGCGAGCTTCGGCGTAAGCTGTAAAGCGTGCCGAACTTTACGAGGCATCATCAACGTTGCAACGATTGAGGGGAGGGGGTGCAGGGCGAAATCGGAGGGAGCGCACCGTCAGGAGGACGCGAGGCGTGTCGCGAAATTTCAATTTAATAAGACGAAGCTACGGCGCCGGAGCCAGCCAGCACCTCGGCTCCGAAAGTTTAAATTTTCCAGAAGCGGCCACTCGATCCAGCTCGGCGCCTTATCTCCGCTGGCTCTTCGACTTTTAAACTCCCGCTGCGTGTGTCTCGGGCCCTCTAACCTCGTTTCTTTCAAGCGAAACTTGCCGGAGGCGGCGCGCGGCTATATTGAAACGCCCGGGAGATAGAAAAGCGAGGCTCCGTGTACGCAAGCGGTTGGCCTCGCTTCTCTCTCCGTGTCGCCGCCTGCCATGAAAATGAACTTCGGCCTGCACTTGTATACATATACCTAACCCTCGCGCACTCGTTACATATACATGCAGCTATCCGGCCCTTCCGCGCGTTACATACACACTTCATCCAGCTGTCCGCCGGCGAAATAACTCGCGCCAGCAGCCCGTGTGTAGCTGCCGCGTGCTATCATCATGTGTAATGGGACAGCTCCCGTCCCTTTTTCGCTGCTGCGACGCGCGCGTCTGTTCGTACCGGCCACTCGTTTTATTTAGCTACCCCCTTTCTCTCATTCACTCAGTCAGTCGGTGTCCGCGTTATTAAATACGCGATGACTCAGATTAATGCGACTGGCCGTCAGGTGGGTGAACGCGAAAGCGAGCTGGACCGGTTCGTGGCTGGGCGAGACTGCGTCAAATGTTATATCTATCTGCGGAATTTTCGGATGCGAGCACGTCAAAACAGAATGCGCCCGGATGTCGGCTGCGATTTTTGGTATGATAAGTTATTTCATTTGGTTTTTTCTCCTCAAAAATGCGTGATTTTATCAAGCTGGAGATGCTATTAGTGGTGAACAAACGTAAGGGAGAAAGATTGATCAAATTGAGAACCTTCTCCTTTTTTAAAGTCGATTAAAAATAATGAATAAGAGTTATACTTATAAGCGAATGTGTCTAACTTATTTAAGAATTCAGTGTCGCGTATTCGTGAATTGCCGCAATTTCACAAGTTTCTTTTAGGAATCGAAAATATAAAGTACCTTGAAAACAAAACGATAAAATGCATTCGCATAAAAGTCTTTTATTGAATCTTTAAATATTATATTTCTTTCATATTGTATATAAGTTTTTGATTGTAAAGCAGATGGATTTATGAAAATCTCGATAAAACGGTAAGGAATTATTTTGATTAGATTTTCGCTTATATCGGCAATAATTTTTTATAACAAAATTTTTCCTCATAAAACTGTAATTGATGTAAATTTTAAGAGCTGCTAATTCCAAAGTTAATGGTCGATTTTAGAACGCACTTTATAATTTCTTATTTTTCAATATAAATTAAGTTTTAAAATGCTAGGATTTAATAAGCTTTAATCCTCTTAGAAAGTTCTTAAAAGTTATGCATACATCCTATGGGTAACCTATATATAAAGATCCTATCATATTTATTAGAAACCCAGGCCTTCGGATCATGGATTTTGTTCAAACTTTGGGATAACCACTTTGTTTCAAGTGTCAAAATATAGGGAACACTGGAATTTTAGAACCAAAGACTTCTAAAAACTCAATTATTAATATTTTTAGGTTTATTTTAAGGAAATTTAAAAAAGTAAGTAAAATGTTATATCATTCAAAAAACTTATGCGAATGCCTAAAGTGTTGTTCCTTGTATTTCGTCTTAAGTACAAAAAGTAGGCAGGACTTCCTATCGTATTGATTTATTTATTTCCTTCAATAGTTTGACAATTTGTTGCAAAAGCATCCTTGTTCAGTATGTTTTGTGACCGTTAGTTACATCTGTACTAAAGTATGATATTTGAAAAGTAATACCTATTATTAATTAACCTTTATTATACATATTGCTTAATAATATTAAACAGATTTCCCTAAAGCTTTTGGAATTATTTTTTGAAACCAATAAATGAAGCCTATTAATCTTATTTTGATTCTATGGACTTTTGCTTAAAATATACTTACTTTTTTTTTTAATCATTTAGGTCTATACAAGAAAAGTTTATAATACTTGTAGCATTCAAATTTATAATTTCAATCAAAAACTATATAAGTAATTAAAATAAACTCTGAAACTGCAAAAGATTTTACAAATAATTTCTAATAAAATAACTGTTTAATTTCTAAACGGATTTGGCTTTTTCTACGATCTTAAAAGTTCAGTGCAGTCTTATATTCTCGAATATTCATTATTTTATACACTTTTATTTTGTTTTGTCACTAATTTCCTAATATACATCTATATATATAGAAATCAAAATCTATACATAACTCTCTTTTATAGTAGGAATATATTAATTTAAAACATTTCAAACATGTTTTTTTTATAGCTTAATAAGGTGAGTGGATGAAATGTCGTTATATTGACTGTATCGAACAGTTTAGCCCGTTTTTTCACTCTTTTATAAGCTTTATTTTTAGACTTATAATATGATTCACAAAGGCTAAATATCCCAGATACATGACACTTTCCTATATGGAAAATTTAATTTCAAATAAAAAATAAATATGCTTATTCAATGAATAAGATATAAAGCTTTTAACAATATTCTTTTACCTGCCACTGTTTAAATGAAAAAAAAAAATAATAATAATAATAAAAAACGTTGAAAAGTATTAATTTAGGTTATATAGAAATCTAAACTAGATAATTAATTTTGGTTGAAAAAAATTGAATTAAGTTCATTTTAGTCATTTTTGGTACTACACATTATTAATAATTATTTATATCGCAAAACAAGGAAATATAAAATTACGCGTAAAGCGGTTGTCTGCTGGTCTAGCAAATTTAAAATCGCACTTCTTTATAATGTAAATTTCGATGACCATAAATATTCAATATCTTGTTAATGCAGACGGCTCATCTAACTTTGTTATAATACTAAAACAACCGTTCCACCGAGCCGCATTACACATTACTATGAAATTTTAAAAATACTCTTGCTAAAATGAGATTATATTATGAAAGTAGATTTAATTTTTTTGAGCACGTAAAAAGGGGCAGCCGTAAGCATAAAAAGCCTTCATATTTAAAGTAGATACGGTCGTGCGTAATATTACCCTCGTCCGACTCAGCAGGGTCATTTTCTACTTGACGCCAAGCATGAAAGGAGCTAGAAAAAACTTTTTCTTATATAAATAATTATTTTTATTACTTTTAAAAAAAAATTACATTTGATGTTGTTTTATTAAACATACCTAAGAAATAAGATGAAATGTTTTAATTTTCCTAAATAAACATAAACGCAATACGTGGATTTGAGTAATAATTAAATTTTTTAATTATATTTGTAGCAATTTTATTAATCACAATGTCATTATATTAGTCAAAGTTTTTTAAAATTAGCTTTAGAGTAAACAATCAATGCATCAGTTATAAAGTCATTATTAAAAAATTAAATTAGCCGAATCTGGATCGAGGTAACTGAATACAGATCGTTCGGACGCCTGCAAACCAGGTGTATCACACGACAGAATTATATAATTATTCATCAATCACCGGGGGCAGCTGTAATTGAATTTTCAGTAGTATTGATATTTTGTTACAGGGATATTAAACTGTCCTACATTTGTTGACCTCGATTCAGGTGTGATTTAATTTACTTTATTGCAAAAACGAGTTTAATTTCAGTTATTAAGCGAGTTAAGCACTATAATTATCAAAGTATTTTTAAGCAATTTTCACCCAGTTACTTTATTATCTCGAAAATTTATCAAGTCTTGAAATTATCGTTTTCAGAATTTATAATTTATAATAAACTGTGGAAAAACGAGCATCCCGTCTGAGAGGAGAAAATTTAAGTCTAGCAGCAAAGGAAAAGCTCGAAAACTCCACTTTCACGCAAGTAGTTTTACAAGGAATTTGGCAAGATGTGCTTCGGTGCACTTAGTGTACATTTACTGGCGCGTTCCCACACAGACTAGTCGGCCACGCTTTTCCCAAAAATTCCAGCTCTTTGAAAACCGAGACGATTTTTGGCTTAAGCTCGCGCGCCACCGCCATCCGTCTCCCGCTGAAAAAGCAGCACAACCCGGCCACTATTCCGAGGCCGCTCCCCCCAGGCATCCTCTTTCAGCCTACACGAAATCGTCGCATAAGCCAGCAGCGCCCGGAGCTCCGATCATGAAAAATTAAGCCACCAATCTCCAAGCCCATTAAAATTGAAGCGCCGTCCCGGCTCATCGGCAAAAGAGCAGCAGCAGCAGCAGCAGCGAGCTCTGGCATGTCCGTTCGAAGCCGAAAGCAGCCGAGCGAGCACGTGCTCGCGCTTGCGCCTTGGGGGTCGGCGAGAGCGCAGCGAGGCAGGCACGTGGGGCGGCGCGCAGCCACCCCGCGCTCGGCGGTAGTTGCACGCTGGCCGCTGCCACGGGAGGGCTTGTGTGCGCCGTACAGCCGGGGAGAGAGAGAGAGTGTCCAGCGAGCACATAGCGAGCGACGCCGCGCGGCTGCTGAGAGCGAGAGCCTTTAAGGTTATGTCACAGAGGCGGGCCAGAGGACCGGGAACTTTGAATACGCACATCGCCGGGGAGCTGCTCTAGCGGCGACGGGCTGCTCTTACACGGAAGAGGAGAAGCTCTCTCGCGTGCTCTCTCTCTCTCTCGCTCGCTCTTTCTCCTTTACTCTGTCTCGCTGTCCGCCTGTCTACGGATGGTATTGATGTGCCCTCGTTGCCGCGCCGCCGGGTTCGCTATCGATTCTGAGAGGGACGATCGTGAGGGAGCGGGCTCCGGACGACGAGCCGGTAAGTCTAGAGAGAGACAGTCGAGGCTTTGCGCTTTTTGTACGAGTTCCGCCTCTGCGCGCGCTTCCTCTGTCTTTGCTCTTTATTTTTCTATGCTTTTTTTCGTTTCTGGGTTACTTGCGCTGCGGATTGAATGAGCTTTGCGCTGCTGCCTGCGCCGCTGATTGTTTGGCTTTGTTTACATGCTGGATCTATGTGCACCCCTGCCTTTAGATGCATTTATAGACACTCGTGTAGCTTTATTATGGTTTTGGGATTCTAATGCCGTCGGCTCGGGCCGAGTCGAGGGCTGCTTTCCCTGGAAGTACGCCGAACTATCCGCGCGAACAACATTTGAATATTTGAACGCGAAATCCGAGTGAATTCTTGATGGGGCCAGAGTCCGGCCGAGGAGGCGAGTTCGAGACAAAGCAGAAAGAAGGGCGGCAGCTTCAGCCGGCATCGCGCGCTCCCAGCCATTTGCATAATCCGGATTAATGCAACTTTTACGATTGGCTCTCTGCTCGACATTAAAAATCAGCAAATGAACGCCGCTACTAGCCGACGCGCTCGTAAAGAATAAATAACAAAACAAGCTTGCACTCATGCAAATGCACAGCCCTACCCCCCCTAGGCTTGAACTTTAATTACCGGGGCTCTGCCTCCAGCCGATGTTGCGCTTAATTCGGAGATTTAATTTCCCGCTGTGTGTAGGTCCGCAAAAAACGCACGCCCTCACGCGGGTTAATAAATCAGGGGGCGAGCGCCTAAATCATCCGCTCTCTCGCGGCGGCGCGTTAACGAACGAGCGCGCGATGCAGGGGGATTAACGCGCGGATGCTTAATTTCATTCGCGATTCAACTCGTATCTCCGCGAGACGTTAATAAGAGCATTGGTAAACAAGCCGCGGTGAATCAGGCGGGAAGAGGCGGGCGGATAGGGGCCGCTGCCGACGCGCGGCCGGATTACTCATTCCTTGGAAACGAGACTCTCTCCCTCTCTCTCTCTCTCTCTCTGTGTCTCTCTTTCTCGCTGCGCGCGATAGCGGAGCTGGCGACCGAGGAGAAGAAAGGAAGGGATAGAGAGAGAGAGAGAGAGAGAGGAAAAAGAACGACGTCTGCGGGGGAAATAAGTGGAGCTTGCGCGTTTTCGAGCCTCTCCGCTTTGGAAGAATAAAAAGCCGACAGCGGCGACGGCGATCAGGCGAAGATGCCTCGGAGAGAGGAGGTTATAAATCACGAGGGGCTCGCCGGCGCGTACGGAGGAGACAATGAGAAAAATGCCCCTATGATTCCCGGCGCTGTGCCTGCGCGATGAAAATAGAAAGCGGAGAAGGCGCGAGACTGTGAGAGAGTACAAAGGGCAAGCGGCTCTGTGCAATCAATACTTCGAGCAGAGCTGTTTATTTCATTTATATTTATAAAGGGAGGCATTCGCCCAGCGGAGGATCTTATAAGGAAGCGCATTAAAAATCGATTATCATATTTTGCCGCGTCCCCCGCTAGCTTGGAATGTCGAAAAGTACTTTTCAGGATATGTCGGCTTCCTATTTCAATGATCTTGGGAGTATTTTGAATTGAAGTAAATAAAAGATGAAGTGAGGTCTGAAGAACGCGTGAGTTTGCTTCGCTCGATAACGAGATAGCCTTAAATAATTCGAGCCGTGGATATTTATTTTGAGCCGTAGATTCCGATAAGGGGCACTTATTTTACTGTTATAAATTCAATAAGCATGGTTTATTAGAAGAAATAGAAAATAGTTATTGGTGATACATACATATATACATATACTTTTTTTTAATCAATTTGAAAAGTAAACGGTGTGTCTGGCTATATACATCTGTTTCTACTGATTTCATCTTAGTACATATCTTCTTTATTTATCTATGTTATTAAAATTTATTATACTGTACAATTAATAAATATTGTTTTTATTTATAGCTGTCTTAAATTTCTGTTGAATAACGCCGGTCAATAAAAACATCAAACAAGAATTTGTTTAATAATTAAATAGAATAAAACCAGTATACATAAATAAACACGACCCTTGGTAACAAGCTCAAGAATACAGCGGTATTGCCTTACGCGACATTTTCCGAGGGCGAATCACGCCAAGACAGAGAAAAAAAAACCACTAGCCTAGCTGACTTAACCTAAATCTTAAGATATAGGCAAAAAAGTCGTCATTTTTCAAAAGATCTTTCATCCGGCAGCCGCGCATAAACAAATTACCGAGCCGAGCGGGGGGCGAGCAAAAAAGCAGGACAACCGCGGGCTGAGCGCGTAACCATCGGCCCTGCTGATGAAGAAAAATGAAAAATTTCTCTCCCTCAGCTAATGGCGAATTACGAAGATAAAGGAGGAAGAGCGGGAGGAGACGAAGGAGGTCGCTGAAGGCGGGGGGGGGGGGAGACTTCCTAGCGACGTGTACTACGTAGCTGAAGGAGAATATGCCCCCCCCCCTCCCTCGGCGCGTCGTTCGAGCGCGCGAACTCATGATTAAGGCATTTCTATGGTCGCCGCGAATTATCGTCGAATAAAAGCCCAACGATTAAGGAAAGCTGCGAGGGACGGCAGAACTAATCGAAAGAACTTTTCGCCTCGTGCTGGGATTCCCCTCTTGGCCTTTTTCGCCGGCTGGTTTATAGGCCAAATTTTTCTGACCTATAGATCGGGATTAATCTGGTTTCGCGATGTAGCCGTTTTGTAGGGGGGAAATGTTTTTTATGTATATTAAAATAGATAAATCCTTTTTGCTCGGAACGAGACTTTGTTAAACGCGTGAATTTAATTAAAACGTTCTCTGAAGTAATTGCTGAAGTCTTTTGAAAATGAATTAAATTAATTGCATTAAAGAAGGAAGAGAGTTTGCACTTCTCGGGAGGACTTTCAAATTTAAGAAATTTAATAATGAAATAGCTGTATTTAAATAAAATATTTAAGATAAAATTGTAGAACGGGTCCGATTTTTAAATTTCATATTAACACAAGTCAATTACTGCAATATCAAGGGTATTTATCGATTAGTTGTACGCAAGCGAGTAAAATCAATTTCAGCTTTTTAATGAAATTCCAGCGAGTCCTCCACTCCTGCGAGCCCTCGAAAGGTGAAAAAAAAAAAATAAAAATAAAAAAAAATTTCCGGCCACTTTAAAAAACGCAAATAAAAATTTGAAAGACCCCGCGAGCTTAAAGAGCAAGTACAGCACATCGCGATCTCACTTTTTCTCGGCGCGCTCGGCGAAATTAGCATGATCGCCGGAAAAGAGCGGGCCCGCGCGCCGGCAGAGTAAAGAAGATGAAATTCTTCGCGTCCGAGGCTTTTTCGGATTGAAAAGCCTCGGCGGAGGCAGGGTTAATTGAGCTCGTCCATAACTGAAACCAACGCCGACGAAGACGACGGGGTCGACGACTCCCGTCGTCCCCCTTTTCATCCGCGAGCGCAGCTCTCGTCTGCTGCATGACGACGCCGAAGCAGGCTACTCGGCCATTTCAAGAATAACGTTTTCCTCATATTTTCCGCGGATTTTTATTTTTTTATTCGCCAGGACGTCGCGCTCGTATATTGATTATCGGGAAATCGAAAGAGCGCTGGACTGCAATAGACAGGATTTAGCCGTTATAATGAGGTGCGGTGGATTTTGGCTGGATGTTTGAACAATTATCGAACAAGTTTAGCGGCTAATTGTTATGCGCTGCTTGTCGTTTATTATGTTATTCGATGTGCGTAGCTTGTTTCTATTACTCTCGCATGATTCTCTAGATAGCATGCAGTAATCGCATTATATTGAACGCGTATTCCAAAATCGCCGCGGAATAATATTCACGTCGGGGCGAAGTTTGCCTCTGAAAAGTTTGGACAAAACCATTAATTTCCCTTCTTGCGCCAAGCAAAAAGAACTTTCCCTCCTCGAGCTGTATAAAATAAGCAGAATTTAACATCAATCCGCGAAATCCAACATTTCCGATTTTACGAAACTTGGAGAGAAGATGTCGCGCCAGCTCGCTTCGGCCCCCCATCCCCGGCCTCTCTTCTCATTTCCTTTCTTCGGAAGTCTGCAATAGCCTCTTGGGCGGACTTTTAATTAGCGGCTGAGTAAATGTAATTTGAATGTTAACTCTCTTTCATGCCTCCGAGATGGAACGAGCGAGGTAGCTGGCGCGCGCGCGCGCGTGGAGCCACCCCGCCTCCCTCGCTTAGCGCGCGCTCGAATTCCCGCTCCTAAATGGCCGGGCTATCGGCAGCATCCGCGACGCACCGAATGTTGCCTTTCTATCTCTTCTCCCCCCCGTGGGAGGAGAGGAGGAGACAGATGGGCCGCCGCGGCGGGAAAGCCTCTCCGAAAGCTATTCCGAATTCGAATTCGATTTTTCACTTCGACGGGGAAGAGACGGACTTGTACGTGGCTTTATTTCTTTTTCTCTCTTATTTAGTGATAGAGCTGTAACTATTGCGTTAGGAATCAGAACGTCAATATTGGAGTGGGCATGAATGTATTCGAACTTCGAACTTAGTGTATGGGTGGGAAATTGGTAGTCGATTAGCTAAATACATGACTAAATGATCATCGATCAATAATAGACTCGTGACTAGTGCGCGTTCGGGCGCGCCGAGCATGGTAGTAAATACTTGAGTAATTCTGGAATAAAGTTTAAAATTTCGTGCTCTCTTTCTGTCTGTCTGTCTGTATCTCTCTCTCTCTCTCTCTCACTCTTTTTCCCTGTCACTTCGTTCTCGGGAAAATTTCGCTGTATTTCCATAAATTGCCTTTCGCTTTAACGAAAATTGCGCATGAACTGGTTTATTGAGTGTGTCTTTTTGTTAAATATAAAAG
>JAPYZA010004205.1:0-22216 GCA_030522685.1 Eupelmus azureus | reverse complement strand
ATGTGTGCCTTAGTGAGCGTAAAGTATATTATTAAGTTTAAAAATAAATGGCAGATGTAAAAAGAGCGTCAACTTTATTGCTCCAATCTGAAACTATTTATTATAGAATAAACGTATGTTAAATAAAATAATCATATTTCTTATCATGTTTGTAGTTGATAAGTTTGCGTATGTATATTGAATACATTAAAGAAGATTGTTTCGCCACTTTGAATTCATATCGTTGTTTACGTGCTCTGTATTCTTGTTTGAAAGATTACATTAGGGAGTACTTTATTCAAATTGGGGCTTCTCTTAAAAAAGTTTTGACAATTCCAGCCGGCAATAAATCGAGGGCGTATAAATAGACATTAGGGGTGCCGCAAAATTAGTATTCACCGCTTATTATCTACCCAATGGACCATATGTCTCGAATAAAGTTGAAGCACAGGCTCTCAGATATAAAGTATATCTTCATAAAATAGCTTATCTGAAATTATCCCAATTAAACTTTGCTACACGTTTAAATGACACTTAAACTTTGCAGAATTTAATTAAATATTATTCCAAACGTCTATATTCCATAATTTGTAAAAAAATAAATAAATTCATAGCCGACCAGATTACATTATTCATTCACATTATTTAAAAACAATGCCGGAAATCTCGATAATTCATTCAATTAGCAAAATCATCTCCCATAAACATCTGATTTTATTTAATTCATCCTCATGCAAAAACTACAATCATAATCCCGTGCCCCATTCTATGCAGATTCCTCCGCTTCAAATGTCGAAACTTCTCCCACCACTTCTCACCCCGTACACATATTTACATCGCGCCCAAACAAGCATTGGGGGCCTATACCTCCTTCGTCCTAAATTAATATTCACCGCTTATTATCCGCGACGCACAAAGAGCCCCGCGCGCTTACTCACCGGTCCATTTTAAAACGACTCGGCCCCCATCCCGTAACGTATTCCTCGAGAAATTTTCGATTAGGCCAGTCCCGCAGGGAACGGCACTGTGTCGCGCGATAATCTAAAATGCAGGCGCGGCGCGCATAATGAGACCGCTCGCAGCTGTCTCTCTCTCTCTCTGCGAAAGCGAATTTATATGAAGGGCTTATCGATGCTACTGCTGCTGCTGGCCTCGATACTTACTAGAGGAACAAAACGCGTGCGTGCAGTATCTCTCCTCTGGCTCGGTCTTTTCTTCTGGACACACCTTCCAGGCTGGTTTTACGATTCTGCGCGCGCTTTTTTTTTCTCTGCTACGACGGGGAGAGAAATCCTTTTTCTCTTGATATCTCTCGGAGCCTTTTCTTGCGCGGCTGCTAGTACGCATCTGCCGTATTTAGTGAGCTCGCGGATATTTTATTTTTGGTTATGACGAGGTGAAGTTTCCACGCTTCGCGAGGAGTGAATAAGTATATAGTGCGCAAAATGCCTTTTGAATTTTTGCCCCGAATGCTCGGGAGGCCTTTGCAGGGGCCTGGAAATAGATTTTCTATAAATTAAACGGAAATTCAGAGGCAGGAATCTCGGAGCGCCGTGCTTTTATGATTTCGCTTTTCTTGCGACTATTAGATGTGCGCGCTTTTACGATTTCGCTTTTCTTGCGAGTATTAGATGCGCGCCCCTGTGCCTGCGAGCTTGCCTTATTTTCGTAATGCGAAAATGATTCGAAGTTTAATGTTTTTACTTCTCTTATGAAGTAGATATTAATAATAATAATAATAATAATAATAATAATAATAACAATAATAATAATAACAATAACAATAATAATAAATTTTTTTTTTAATTTCAAAAATAGAAAACGAAATATGCCTTTGTACAGTTAACAATACATGCTTACAAATTGCATAGATTTAAAAACTATCAATTACAAGTGCCTTATACTTAATAATGTATAATAAATATTTATAATATCTCAAAGTTAATAAACTTACAAGTATTACCAACTAAGGTATAGATACTTAATATGTATTAGGTCAAATGGAACGAATTCCAAAGACGTAACTTGAGGTAGCCGAGTAGTGTTCGAGCGGACGCTTCTCGAATAATTCAAATAGATATGACGGAGTAGGAAAATTTAAAACCTTGTAAAGTCAGACGGCAGTAAAGTACGACCATCGCGTGTTCGTGCACATCCAGCCCAATCGCTTATGGTAAGTAGTCACTCGAACATCTCGTCTTATCTCACATATATCTAATACAGATTTTTTGCAGCGTTTGCAATCTTCATTTTTTTACAAGTGATGACAAACAAATGACTGTACAAGCTGCTGTTAAAGTTTTACTGTGGTGAGAGATTGAATGAATTGCAGTGTACACATGCTGCAATTAATCTTTTTGTTATAGTAATGGAATTTCTCATCCTTTGATTCTTTAATAATTGATGGAATACTACATTTAGCGAGAGCAGTCAGCAATATTCCACGGAAAGGGTATTTAAATGTAGTGATTGATCAAAAATTATCTTTCTGCCAATATTTTTAACTGATGGATTTATTTCATTCAGACATATCATATTTATAATGAATCGCAGTTGAATTGACGTGTGGTACTCAACTTCTTCATTATACATTTATAAAGTGATGAAAATAAATCTTAAAAAATACCATATAAATTATAAGAAATTCTAAATTCTAAATTTAAAAACAAACTATCTTCACCATACTACACCCCAGAACACTAAAACTTCCAAACCCATGAAAGCAAGGCACCACAGGAGAACCAGCCTTGAATAATACCAATAAAAACAATCCGCTCACCCGTACTAAAAAGCACCACCCAACCCCACCCGCTATACCAGCAATTCCTCCAGTTATCATCTCCTTCCTCAAGCATCTCACGCATTACATTGCACCGCGACACCTGCTCCCTCTCGGCCGATTAGAGGCCCGCGATTGCTCCATACATATATAAGTATACCTGCGCGCCGCACGTGAAAACAATCGCGAGAACGAGAACGACTATATACGCCTTCTCCAATCGGATATTCCGCGTCGCTCGGTTATTTTCTCATAAGTTCCGCTCCACTTAACGGCGCCGCGCGAATAATAACGACACTAGGCGGGGCTTTTCTCTCTCTTTCAAGCATGCGATCCAAGAAGAAAATAGTCCAGAGACCGGTCGGCTTTTTCCCGCTTTATGATTACTCCGCTCTTTTTGTTTCCAATCGCGATATCGAGAAAAATGCCGCGCGCAAGTGGCTCGTCGCGCTGGGAACTCGTTGCTTAACTTTTTTTTCCGAGCCACGCGGGGACAAGTCTGTGTAACGGCGCGAGCCGCGGCCGTTATGTATATATGCGAGCACGCCGCGGATAATGCAGGCTCGCATATGTAATTATACGCGTGCGCGAGATTAGCGCGCGGCGATTGCGAGCGCGCCTTTTTTTTTAGGGGAGCGCTCCTCGCCGAGTGCGAATATGTGGAGCAGCGAGCTGCGTTTTTGCTTATATGGGAGAGTTATGGATCTAG
Source organism: Eupelmus azureus (assembly GCA_030522685.1). Lineage (NCBI taxonomy): Eukaryota > Metazoa > Arthropoda > Insecta > Hymenoptera > Eupelmidae > Eupelmus > Eupelmus azureus. Next base: position 18,749 of record JAPYZA010004205.1, on the reverse strand, counting down.
TGTGGAGATACGAGGGTGACACCGTTAGGGATCGGTTGTTGCTAGCCGGTTAATTATACGTTTGTGCGGTGATCGAGTTTGAAACGATTTTTCCTGAAATCGCGTCAGAGCTTCCGAGAAGTGCTGGCAAGGTGTGTATGCAAAAATCGAGTATTGCGACGAATCGGGGGGTAATGCAAATTGAAATTTTAATGCGGTTCCGATACGGTGGAGAGGGAATTAAGAATGCAGGAGGGATAGCTTTCTAGTTCGGCCGGCGCTGGGTATATCGAGAAATATAATGTGAAAGTAGCTTGCTTAATGGATTTTGTAAATTTATGCACGCTGGAGTCTTTCGTTTCGATCGAATTAGTTATGTAAGAATCTTTGTCATAATAAAAGGTTTGGTTGCGATAGAGATGTTTTGCTTGGAAGAATATTGGAGGACGATAATTGCCCGACGATGCACAATGCACGACGAAATAATTACAAATTAAATTTGAATTGCTATTTTATAGACAATATACTTTCTTCATTCATTACAAGCTCACAATCTGTATTAAAATTTTCTCATTATTAAGAATGCATTTCTAATTTGTCATAAATTTAAATTTATAAATAAATGTTTAATTAAAAAAAGTGCAGTTACAATATATCACCAAAGTCTCTTTATTATTTCCTTGCTTTATTTTAATTAAAAACATTTCCTTTAATTTAGCATAGCTCTATAAGCGGAAGATCTTTTTAATGAAAGTAGCATCTTGTAACGTCGAGATAGGATCGGCGATTAAGCAGGTACTTATAATTATTGGAGCACAAAAAATCTATTCTACGACCGTGAAGCGCGAGCTTGCCATGCATCTGCTAGGTTTTATACATAATCCTTAAAATTAAAAACACTCCTGTTAATACTCGTTACGTAAACTCCCGGCGCTTTAACAATTTTTTTTCTCCTCAAAAACGAGGCCCCACACTCGTGCAACTCATTAGTCGAAAAATATCAAGCTACATACTCAATTCCCTTTAGCACAGGCCGCGCGCGCCGCGGAAAAACGCATTGCCGGCCGCTAAGCGCATCGACCCAGATTTTCTCACTCAACTTTTAAGCATTTAATTACACCTGTGTGCGCACACATTGCAGCTTTTTCCTCCTAGCTTTTAATTTTTTTTTTTCGTTTCTCCGCCGTTCGTTTCCATTCTTCAGCGCGCGCGTCCACGCAACAACACGTGTCGCGCGATACCGTAGGTATATAAAAAAAAGGCAAGCGCCTGGTACGAAAAAAGTATATATATATATTCCGCGGAAAAATATAGTCGGCTGCCGCGGGGAAAGTCGAAATTTCGCGTGTTGAAAATAATGCCATGCGCTCGGATACGAACGGCCGCTTTGTGTCACTTGCAGCCTGTACAATATAACTGGTAAAACTCGGAAGTATACATACACCCCCGCGCACTTGTGTACACCTACTATGTATATACAGGGTGAACTATTCGCGAGTTTTACAAATGGCTGCTACGCCGTCGGCTTCTGCCGCTGCTGCTGCTGGATGCAATCGATGAAATTGTACGTTGACATCTATACCTACAGAAAATTTGCGCGCACGAGCAGCACGCAACGTGTACCGCTGCCATTTACCTTTTTATTTGGCATATCTGCCCTGACAATGTGCTGCAAAGCGCGCGCTCGCGTTGCTTTAATGGATGAAATGAGATATCGTCGCGTATCTCTCTTTTTTTTAGGGAGCTTGCTTTCATTCGTTTCGAGGGCTTTTATTGGTATTTTTTGTTTTTTGAATTTGGCGCGGGTATTCATTAAGCGCGCGCTGCATGATGGATGTTTGAATTGAGAGGTTGCACCTCGTTGGAAAAGAGATTTTGATTAATGGGTTGATCAATTAAATGTAATTTATCTAAGTTTTTTCAATAATTATCAGTATAGAAGGCTAATAAATGAATTATAGAGTCATTAATATGTCGTTAAGGTTGTAGCATTGATTCTGGCGGTAATAAAAGGGAGGAAATTAGTTTTTTTTCTAGAGTGCTGTTAAGCTAAAGATATTCTGAAATAATAGTTTCCTTTTTTGTTGGCTATATTAAATATTTTTTAACATAAACGCTGATTGCAGCTATATATTGATAATTAAAGTTATTAATACCACGAAATTACACATCTTACATTTACAAACTCAAGTATGTTTACTAATGCGTTAGCGCCTTTAAATTTTTACAACTCATAAATTTAGTAGAACAAAGTAATTAAAAATAAATAACATTCGTACGTGCAAAATGCGCAGTTAAAAAAACTTCATTTTTTACCGTAATTGCAACGCCTCTTCTCTCGCGCTAAAACGCACGCAAGCTATATACACAATAATTACGCAGCGGGTCCCGTTCGATTATTTTCTGAGCGGCGCGGCGCTCGTAAAATAAAAATTTTTAATTTGTCAATTCGACGATGGGCCGCAATTACTCGATGCTGGCTTAATCTCTTAATAAACGAATTCGAGCGCTCGAAGAATTTGCTCGAATCGCATTAAAAGCGCGTGCTCGGGCCCGAATTACATTCTGGGCGTGAACAAGTCACAACTTTCGGGTTCGCGCTTACTTTATTGCACTTTTTCGGGTATTATCATAACGCCTGCCGTTTCCGCAAGTAATTTAGAAGCATCGTTATTACGAATATCTTACTCGCGTATCGGAATTCCTATTCGGCTTTAATAGGGCTGCGGACTGAGAGAGAGAGAGGGAGCAAAAAGCGCTAATTTATTGTATTCGATGCGATCGCGGCGATACTTCTCCGAAAGCGCGGACCCCCTCGTAAAATGGAAAAAAGGAAGGAGAGAAAAAGAGAGAGAGAGAGAGAAATATTAGCTCGCTTGATTTTTTTCACAGCCGCTCGCGATTCATTTTGCGCATCGTAAAAACTCACGTTTTAATTCCGGGCGTCGTTGCACCTTGAAATTAAATACTCGAATTACATTTGGGAACGCACATTGGCACACGGCGGCCGGGGAGAGGAAAAAAAATAAACGGGAGTCGAATCGCCGCTGGAATGCACTGTGCGCACTCGCACTTGCATTCAACGACACAAAAGCGCGGTGTTAATTTTCTCTCGTCACGCTGATAAAAAAGACGATCGTACACGCACACGCACCCACATACACAAACACCACTCGAATAATTTTCATCGGCGAAAGACGTAAGCGAATCTTCAACAGCAATTATTAACTCATTAATCAATCGATTAATCGGCGCGCATATAATAAGCCGCGGGTTCGCGCGCAAAACGCAGAGGGAGCGTAATTAATTTTTCTCACGTTCCCTTCCTCGGCCTGTCCCTATCTCGGCCGAATCGCCGACACCTCGATATAATACGTACATATCTGCCGATAAAAATACGCCGGCTCGTATAGGCTCGTTATCGTCGCTGGCAAAAGGAGGCCCCTGACAGGACTACACTCTTGCAGGCTTATTGCCGAATCGCTCGCTTGCGCGCGCTCGAGCGCCTTATAATTTACTCCTTGAGCTCTTGGCGCGCACGAGAGCGGCGGCATATACACATGTAGGCTCGCGAGTCCGAGATACATCATTTTATTTGAGGGCCCTCTCGCGCGCGCACCGTGTGATTAAAAATCGCGCATACGCGCAGCGGAAACGAGAGAGGAGCACACCTTGCGCAAGCCTGCGTAAGCTCGTTTGCGTACGAAATATGACGGGGAAAATAAATTTCGTCTCGTATCTTTCTGTCTCTCTCTCTCTCTCGCGCTTGCGCGCGCGGGCCCGATTTAAACGAGAGGGGAACGGAAAGGAGTAGCGGCAAAAAGAAGGTAAGCGGGAGAAATGGAGGGGGAAAGGAGAGAGAGAGATAAAGAAGAGGGAACGACGAATGCAGCGGCGATAAGAGAGGAAAAAAACAACGGGGGAATAACATTATACGAGAGCCACAAGAGAGAGCGAGTAAGAGAGAAAGAGAAAGAGAACACGAGAAAGGGAAAGGACGAGAAAGAGAGAGAGAGAGAGGGAGAGAAAGTAAAAAAGGGCCGGTGCGAGGACGGCTCTTTTAATTAGTCGGAGGTGTGAAGAAGTCGTGCGAGTCTGCCTCTGTGTGATAGCTACGTGCGCTCGCGTTCACACACACACGGACACACACGGACACACACCGGCAGAACGCCAGATAAAACACCGGGACCTCTCTGGGTTGTGCTCACTCTCTTTCTCTCTCGGTTAAAAGAAGCGAGAGAAAGAGAGAGAGAGAGAGAGGGACAAAAGCAAAATACACGCAGTAGAGGCAGAGAGAAAGAGATAGAAAAGAGCGAGAGGCTGCAGCCGGCAGCGGGCCTCGGGGGCCGCGCCTCGCTCTCTCGACACAGCGCCGGCTCTGTAGCAGTGCGCTTCCTCCTTCTTCTCGTCGACGAACCGGTTTCTCATTCTTGCTCTATTGAAATTCCGAGCGTCCGAGCACTCGCGCGCCCAAGCAGATCCAGCACCAGCTCGCTTCTCTCGCTGCACGCGCGCACGCCCAGGCGCCTATACGTGTGCGTGCGCGCACAGCGCGCTTATCGTCCTACCCTGATCGCGAATTTTAGAGGCAAGGAGCGAGCTCTTTCTTTTCGGAGGAAATCGCCAAAGTAACGGGAACGCCCTGGCGACGCGAGTTTTTCGCGCGAGGGGGAAATGGAACGCGCGCGCGCGCGCGCGCGACGGTCTGGTAGCGGGAGCGGGCGGTGTTTGCGTAACCCAGTTCCAGGGCAAAAAGCGCCGATTTATGCGGGTTATTAGAGAAGGATGAATGTAGGCCGCGAGTCTGGCATTGTGTGAGATAATTTTCTTGAGATTTAGATTGAATGGCTGGTTTCGAAAGGCGACCGGTAGTTTTTCGTCGGGTGAGTAATGAGTTTCGCCGTACGTGCTCGAATAATTAAAATAGAATGTCGAAATGTGCAGTTAATTGGGAACGAAAATTAAAACATTTATTTATATAAGCTTGTTCCTTAACGTGGAAACATAACCAACAGATAGATAAGCACTCAATCTGCCATCGAATGATTTGACCAATTTCAAAGAGGTACTTGAAAAAATCCCTTCCAAATTTCGCCATTATTACCTCCACCCACTCATCCTCCACATATCCAATACTTTTTCATCTCTACGCGGAAACTCTTTAGTTCGAACGCTCGTAAAATCTCGCGCAGAGCCTTGATTCTCTCTCTTAAAACCCTCGCCCAAGATTTCCTCTCTCACTCCGCTCTCTAAAGCCACAAAGCCAAAATCTCAGCCAGCGCGCGTTTTTCTCTATTTCCATTGCTCCTTTTGTTTGGCGAAAGTCGGGCGCGCTCGCGTGCATCTGGTGCACATTTGTCGGAGGCTTTGCCAATGGATCGCGCGAATCGAGGCTACCGGAGGATGAGGGATATCGAGGTTACTCGAGCCTGCTCTCTCAGCTCGGATATGTTATGAGATTTTTCGATCCTCGCCGGGCTCTGCCTATTTATACAAGCTGCCTAGATATATACACACGTATACAGCTAGATCGATTCGCGGCCGACTTCGTGACTCTCTGTGTCTTTGCTCGCGCGCCCAAGCTCGCGGATATATCATGCAAATGGCGCCCGAGCGCTGCTTTTGAGGGTTTGCATAAATAAAGCGCGATTATGTGCTGCACGGCCTTTTCCTTTAACCGACCAACGAGAGCTTGTACACCGGAAGACGCGGATTTCTCTTGCTCGACTTGTGTACGTGTGATTATATTTTTTCAAAATTGCCGCCAGCGCGTGCACGTAATGCCGAGTTAGGAAGATTTTTCCGTGAGAGTCTAGTTGAAAGGATAGGTAATGGCCGAGATGTATGAAAGTGGATGTTGATACTCGTCTGCTTTAGATTATGCGAAATTTATAATGTTGATGGAAGACTTTAATTTGCCAAGATTGAAATTAAAGTTTACGGCTGGTAAATTTCTTTCCTTTATTCTTTGATGTCGATTATGATAAAGTTTTTCTTTTTTGACAAAATATAAAGTTCTCACGAGAGTGTATAAGCTGGCGCCTGATTTGATACAAAGATATTAAAAAATTCTTCTATGCTCGAAATTTCGTGCAGTTTGAAGGATGAATTTATCAAAGTCAGATTTCATTCAAAGGATGACATTCAAATATTCGGAGTAGCGCATGAATTCGCCTAAAGGCTAAGAAAAGTTGCAGCATTTAATGCTTTTTGATATTCTACCCGGTAACGGAATACGCCGTATCATGCGGAACATAATTATGAAGGAAGTTTTTGTAAAGGACTATTCGGTTACCTTTCATCTTATACCGAAGTTTTAATTAAATTTTTTCGTTATTTCAATTTGAATGCGAACTTTATGTTACAAAAACACCGTATAAACTTTTTTGTACAAGCTTAATTAGAATTTTCAAACCTCCATTAAAGCAAATACAAACACACGTGCACGCGTCGTTTCCCGTACGGATATGTGGGAAAAAAGAAAAGCTCCTGAAAAACCAGCTCGGTCTCTCTGGTGCAACAACGGTGCCCGCCTTTAACAAATAACAGTTGCAAATTTGTATTTCGCAAGCAACATCCGCGAGGGTAATTACAAAGGAGCAAGAGCCGTTCGCGGCATTTATCGTTTCACCTTGATAGGCGCGCAGGCGACAAAAAGCTGCAGAGCGTGCAGATAAAGCGAGTATACTTTTAAAGAATTTCGTTACGCGCCGTGACAGTCGCCCGTGAACCCGTTGGGCAGGACTCCAGGCGTTACGATTTATTGCCTAATAGCCTCTAATTAAGAGAGATATGATTACACCTAGGACGAGTTAAGTAACCGGCTCTCTCTCCCCCCTCGGCGCGGTAGGTGTCCTTGATTATAATAATAAAACTCGTCCGTGTGGGCCCGTGTGTATTCGATGTGTATCTATGTACGAGAAAGAGAGCCAGTTGTGCGTAGGCGAAAAAAACGGTATATATCGAGCGTATCGATCGATCTCAAAGCCTCGCCTTCTTCTATCTCTTTCTCTCTCGCTCGTGGCTCGCTATCGGAAATCTCGTGTATGCTTTTATTATACTATATACGACCCGTCTATTTTTTTTATACATTGCGCTAGAGCGTGTATCTGTCGTTTACGGAATTTTAATGAGGGAATTTCTCTTTTTAAAATATAAAAGCCAATCGCTCTTTTCGGAATTAAATAACGTGTTAATAATCGGATTTGCCTTTGCTTGATAGGATGTTGGCTCATCTTTGATGAGAGCCTATATCATCGAGCGAGGATGATTGATTGAATTTAATTGCTCTTTTATACAAATATAATTAAAGAATCTTTGTTATTAAAAATATCTGTGGCTGCACGATATAGTTTGTTAAGTTTGCGTTCCGCGAAAAATCGAGGTTTTAATTTCTAAACGTGTTTTCCGAAATCGAAGAAAACGAGTGGAAACTTAAAACTCGCGAATAGAGGATCTTGAGAAAGTGAATTTTGATAAAACTTCGGGGTATTATTCTATATGAGAAAAATAAACTTATTTTGCCATTTTAGTAAATAGGCCATTGTTTTCAAAATCCAAAAAAATAGAGTTATGACTTAATTAACACGTCCTATCTACCTCTTTGTCATTTCACCTATTTAGCTAATAAATCATATTTTATTAGCAAATCAGTCAAACTAAAATTAGTTGAGTAACAGTATTCTCTTTTTCACTATTAAATAATGTACTTTTACGTATTATAATACCAATAGTTATATCCAAACTTTATTTTATCTCTAATCTTTTAGCTCAAATTTTAAATTTCAAATTGTTTCATTTCTGTTAATAGTTTTATTAAACCCTGAAATTGCTTTTTCAAGATTTGCTATTTTAAAGTTAAAAGTTTCTTTTAAAGTTTATTACAGAATTGAAAATCAATAAATTTTCGTTAAAAACAGCTTGACTAGCTAACAAACAAGTCCTTAGATTGAACCATATTCATTAAATTGTTAAAAAGGAAAATCAAACTAACCAGTACATTCAAATAGCCAACAATAATCAAGGGTTCTCGCGCGCGCGCGTCCTTCGACAGTCTCTAAACTACGTCGCCGCCAAGCCGTTCGTACCACGTATACAGCAGCTGTAATTGTCGCTAGCTGCAGCGCCCAGCTCAGAATTTCCGTACTGGTCACACGCAGCACACACATACGCAACACGCCCTATACACAAAGTCCTGCTGCGATATCACGCCCGCAATTGCACGACGTCGCACACACACACAACACACACACAGCGCGTCGATTCCTCTGCCCTCGTCCTAACGAACGCTGCAGCGCGCTGTAATCGTCGCCCCCGCGCGACACAACAATGTGGACTGCTCGCGATATTCGCGCAAATATACCTCCGTGAAGGGGCCGCGCAGCAACGAAATGAGCGCGCGCAGCCCTGTTTTACGGCTAGCGGCCCCGCGAGATAAAGTCGTAACGAGCCGCTCGCAAGCGTGATTCCTTTGTGCGTGCGCCGTCAAATAGCCGAGGCCTTATCGCGTGCGCCCCGGTATTCTTTTTGCCTCCCCTTTTTGCGCCGATTCCCGCTTATTTAGCGCGATCTGCGAGCGGACACTACTCTTGGGCTGTGCCCACGCTTGAGTCCGGTTTTTAAAGTGGGCGGGCTGCTTTTCTGCGTCTTTAGAGAAATAGACGCTCGTTTTTCGCCCCCGGAGTCGCGAGCAGAAGTATATAAGCGAGTCGCGTATGCAAAGAAGCTGCGCTCGCTGCTTGTGACTTCGAGTGTGAAGGAGGAGGGAAGTTGGAGAAAGGGGGAAAAAAAATATGCGGCGATTTTTTACGAGCTCTATGCGCTAGTGAAGTAAGCTGCCGGGCTATTAATAAGGTTGGCAGATTTATCTTGAAATGGTCATTTGTGCAAAGTAATGTTGGTAAATAAAAAATAAAATTTTGCATAATGCAACATACAAGTATACGGAAACTTTGCTGCTTAATCTTGCAAAAACTTATCTCGACATTATTTATTTTAAGTACCAACAATTTCTTTCTTTACATTAACATATGAAATGTAAATAAACATAAAAAAAAGTTTTCCAATCAAAATACGAGCATCTGCAACAAACTTTGCGTTATGCTCTATTTTTTATAACGAATCAACATCTTTTCTACAAACTCCATTAATTCTCATCCGTAACAATATAAGAAAAAAAAATGCCTCCGCGCATTGTGCTCGGGAGGAAAAAAATTCTTGGCGGCAGCTGGCAGATATAAGTCCAAGAATATAGTTCCGAATGAAACAATTTTCTTCGCGCCTTCGTCTCGGCGGGCGCGAGCGCGCATAATTTTCTCTCCGCCGAATTGAGAAGAAGAATTAGGGAAGGCATCTCCCTAGACGGGCCGAGGGATGATGAGAATATTTTCCTCGCTGCGGGCTTCAGTTTGCGCGGTCATTATGCCTTTTTCCACAGCGCGTGCCCCGGCAATGAAAAGAAAACGCTGCATCCTGGGCCGCTTTAGAATTCAGCGGCAAAAACCTGGGTCCCTTTTGATTAAATTACTACCCCCCACGCTCATGCGCCCACACACTGTTCCGTTCTGCGTGTAGAAATTTTTCTTCCCCGCTGGACTAAAAGAAAACTGCTGCTTTTTTGCGAGAACTCGGATATGTATGCGTATATGTATATTATGAAGGTTGGAGGAGCAGAGGTCGGCACACGGGGGAATAAAATCGTCGGTTTGCCAAATAAATCTGCTTAACCAGGGGAGAACTCCTTCCTTCACTCCTGGCCCTCTTGTGTGCACAGCACTCACACTTGTATACGCGTATACCGAATGCTTTCATATTTGCATATGCCGCACGTGGACCATTCCGCGCGAAAATCAAGAGACATTATGGTAAAATTTAAAGTTTTTCATGTCTTGTTTAAAAATTTTTAAACTTTTTTAATACAACAATACGAATAATTTAAAGCTTTCTAAAAAATAAATAGAAATAACTTGTGTATCTAATAAATGTTATTTACACAATTTATACCTTCGATTTAAGATGATGGGTTACATTGGTCAAAAAATCACTGCTAATTCATAAGGATTATAAAAATAAATATATTAATTAAGAATTCTTATCAATATTGTTTGATACATGCACTTTTTTCAATTAAAAAATTTAATATGGTTAAATAAAATATCACTTTTCATGTGTGATTTGTTTAAATTAAGAGCATTCTTTTTAATTTAAAACTTCAAAACAAACAACCAATAATTTAGAGAGGATTTAAACAAATTTAATTAATAATATAATACAATAATAAAAGGGTTGATAGATACGCCCTTTATAGGTAACAATATTCAATTTGTTTGCGGTAAAACTATTCGATAGGCTCTTGACCTCTTTGTTATTCAACATTTGAACATCGGCCACTTCTACGTGGAATCGCCCCTATGCCTCAGCTCGGCCAAATATGCAAGTTGATGCAAGAGTAGACGACTTTGCGCTTCGCGCGTCGGTAGGGACTCACACCGGGGCTAATCCAACAGCTAACCCTGAATTTAAATTAAGCATAATAACTACACGCCGCGCGTCCGTTCTAAATAGTGCCCTCGTTTTTTACACACCTTGTATATACCCCATCTCCTCCACCTCCACCCCTGCTCCATTTTTTTTTCTACACAACATTCAGTTATTTTCCCTCCCTTTGTTTTCTGCTTTTTTTCCTTTTGTTCCGCGTTCCCCCTCTATTTTTTTTCACTCCAGGCTGTGTGTACATACGGCACAAGTGAAACGCGTGCAACCTGTGAAAAGTTGTAAGCGGGTTTTTTTTTTTTATTATTGACCCGACTTGATAATACACGGCAACGCTTTGACCTGCATACTGAATTATATTAAAGTCAACATTGGAGTTTGTCTGTTTTTATACAGGTTACTCGAAAGATAAATATTTGAAGATAGGTGTTTCATTTGAAAATATGTAACGTGATGCAAATGTTATCTTTTTAATGTACCTACCTCGTAAAAGTGCATTTTAGATGCAGATTAAAATAAAATGACTCATAGTGATTTTTTTAACACTGAAATAAATGAGTGGCTATTTGCATGATTTATAAAAGAAAGACATTTATATCTGATGCTTCTTATAACAAATATAAGTTCATTTTTCTTAAACTTTATAAATTATTTTTCAAATAAACTTTATGAACTTACCGACAAGTAAATATTTGATAGCGATATTGCACTATAAGTTATGAGGTGGGAACCTTCATATGAAATACCTCGACGACGATGATGAGGAGTCAGCGAGCCCTGGACGAACTGGACCGACGGAGACTGCGGCTTTCATCGCTGCACACCTTCTGCGCCACACAGACAACACCTCACGCACACTTGAGCGCGGGAAAACCACGCGCGAAACCGCGAGATGATGGCGCCGCGCACGCGCGAATACACGCACACACACGCGTAACCTGGGCGATTCACGAACCCGCAAGAGAGAGAGCAACGACGACGACGGCACATCACGAGGATACGCGAGAGACGTGCTCGTGACGTCACGAGCCGCGAGTATCAGCGAGAGCGCGAAAGCGTCCCGGCGAGCGCGATCACGTGTTGCGCGCGCGGCAGCCATGTTTGGGCGGCAGGGAGGAAGAAGAGAGAAGGAAGAAGATAGCCGATACCGCTAGGGTCGGCGTGCAATGTAGCGCTCGCGTATCCCTAGTGCCACTATACGTTAGCGCGTTCGCGGAATTGAAAAAATAAAATCAGTGATACGCCGAATTAACTCTTTATTCTTGGCTATTTCACAAATTAACAAGAAAATTGAACTAATTTGATTGTCGTTGCACAGATATTACACGATAGGTATAAATAATTAATCGATTAAAATAAAGTATATTTTTACAAATTACTATAATACTTTTTAAAAATAGTTACTTTTGAATAAATTCGTAATGAGACCTATAAAATATATTAAGTTCAGTGCTGTGCGAGTTCCCAAACTTATTAAATGGCTCGAATATTTTATTAATTTGCAGCAAGAAAAAAACATTAAGCTTAAAGTTAATAGCCATGATCATATTGGTATTTAGTGATTAAATGAATTAGCTAAGTATAACTTGTCTTCTGTGATCACAGACGGATATTTTAATATTAAAAGTTCCATTTCTAGCTTTCATCAAAATCCGCGGATGTAAAACCATTTTAATCAGTTAATTATCGATAAGTTAGTAATCGTGTTCCAATAAGTGTCTTAAAATATTTTAATTTTTATAACTCTCATATCATCCTCTGCAGTAATCTTGAATATGACAGAATTACTTTCCATAAATAATGTTGATAAAATATTCAAAGTCGTTGTGCTCTAATAGGTTTCGTAATAATCCTGATAAAAATATCACTGTCCCCTTTTTATATTGGAACACTTGCTACATGTAATACTTAATTACGCCACATCAAAAGTCAATAATACATTCTGTCATTCCCGGTGTCACCTATTTCACCATTCTCTAAGTATTCTTAACGAAACAGTCGGTATTTCCTCCAAGTATCACCGCAACCGATACCCCAACAAAACGAAAAAAAAGCTATACAACCAATCTCCCCTCTTTAAATACACCTGGCGCTCGCTTATCTCTATATACCTCCTCTAACCGCAACAAAAGAGAGAAACTCACGCACGCAAAGCGCGTAAAAAGATAGCCTAAGAGAGCTCTAAATGAAATATAATCTGAAATTCTCGTCGAGTTATCTCTCGCGCTCCACACCCCTAATCCGTCTACGTCTCCTTTCTCGTGAGCGCGCGATGCAAATCTAAACGCGTCTATCCCGCTCATTTATCAGGATCATTTTCGGAAAGCCACGCGCCGAGGATGCAAAAGAGCATCAAGGATAAAGCGGCCAAGGCGCCGCCGTCTGCTTTTTAAAGGAAGACGGACGAATGGCAATCCAAGTTTCCGCGCGCGCGTTTATCTCTTACCTTATACCGTACTTATCTCTCTCTCTTTTTAGAGACTGGAGTGTGCGTGTGTGTACATAGAGCGGCGCGTATATATCGTGCATATTAAACAAATACGGCTATAAATTCGACTGCATGGTGCGCTACTTTCTGAAATGGGGGGAAAAGGTAAGGTAAACGTGGAGAGTGAGTATACAGGGGACGACGTGTCAATAGGAGAAGAATGAGCGAGGTGAAGGAATGATAGACGGCTCAGAAAGACGAGTACCACTTGAGTCTAAGTGCGGAATTCGTTCTTTGCGTTTTTGTAAATTTATGAAATACTAGGGGAATGGTCTGAAAATTGCCGAGATTACATGTTCTAAGATTATATTATTAACCGCGTGTTAATCGGTTATCAAAAGTACACTGTAAATTCATGTGTGTAATATTACACGCGTCAAATCTGTAGCTCCCACTTAAATACATGGTCGCCATTTTTAAACGTTTTGAATTTACAGTGTATATTCTTTAAATATTGTTGTTCAACAGGAAAAGTGCAAGGAAAAGACAAAATTTCATATAAACACATAGAGAGGATCGTTCTGAATTTCCCATTTAATTTTGCCAACTGAAAAAAGGTAAAAGCAATTACTGTCCCCTCGATCGTTAAGACACAAGGGCACGTCCGTCCTTTGAATCTCCCGGCTTCATAATCCACACATGAACGCCGATATGCATATACACACATCCGCGAGCACACGAGCGCGCGAATACGCCCGTATTCCCCGCTGCGACCGATATAATGCACTAATGACACAGCCTGTCCGAGACACAGAGAGAGCAAAAAAAGGGATAAAAGTCGAGCTCTCTCCGCGTCGACCAATTAGAGCGGGAGTGGGAAATTTTCAGCGCTACGGACAAATTTTATTTTCTCCCTGAAATACATAAGCGCGCGCATTTTTTCACAATAATGAATGAAGCGCTCGACGTGGCCGGGGACGACCGGTATGCAAAACAACGCGCGATTTTCATTTTCTCTCGCTTTTATTGCTCTCGCCGAGGGATCGCCGAGAGAATACGGTTCAGCTGTCGCTTGTTGCGCGCCCAAAGGTATATACGCATGCCTATATGTGTATATGACGCGGCCGATCGCGCTGGGAGGATGTATTTTCAGCGAATGCGGGTATAATTGTCGCGCGCGTTGGTCATTTTCGAACGAGTTCGCACGACGATCGCAGCCGCCCTAATGACACTATATGCGTGTATATACCTGCACGTCTGCGTACGGATGAAAAAAGAGAACAAATAATATACGAATGAAAAAAAGGAGGGAGAAAAAATAGGCTGCACGCAAGGACGGGGGATATTTGAATTTAAATTTGCGTCATTAAAGGCAAGAGTCTGTCGCGCGCGACCGAGTGCTTATCTCGGAGTTTGTGTGCCACGAGATGTGTTTAATTATAAAATTCCATCTCTCTCTCTCTCTCTCTTGCTCGCCTGCACGCGGTCTCGGATTTCAAAGTGATTTTTTGGAATACTTTAGGCGACAGAAAATTTGCCTGGAATATCGCACGACACGCGCTCGCCGGTATCCCCCCTCTCCTTCGCTCGCCACTCTGTGTCGTATGAATATGTATTAGGGGCCCGCTCATCTTTTTGCAGGCCAATTTTTGCGAGACAAGGTTTTTTCGAACGGCCCGGCCTTTGCTTTCTCAGGATCTCGTAACTTCGATACTCGACGCTGAATTGAACTCGCCTACACAACGTCATAATATATAATTAAACGAGCTCCCGAAACTTAATTGTTCAGCCAGGCCTTTCGTCGATAGCCACCAGCAGCCGCATTAAATTCACTTTAAACGGTCTTATTCCGTGCCCGCCGATCCTATAACAATTAATCGGCATTTTCTTTTATTCAACGAGCCATCGTCGCTCAAAGTAACTGGCCGGCCGTAAAAATAAATTTCCGCGCTCGCGCGCGGCTCTATAGGAATGAAATTTTTACTAGCAGCGGCAGAGTCAGGCATTGACACACGCGATCGGCACGTGGCAAATCCGATTAGCGTTTCTTCTGCCTTTATTTACGAGCTCGCGAGTTAAAGCGTTGATTTCACGCGAGCGCGCGCCCGTCCTCTGGCTCTGATCGCTCTCTGAGCTCTCGTTGAAGGATATATATATATATATATATATATATCCGCGCGATGATGCTCTCAATTTATATACGCGAGTTCCACTTATCCACGTCAATCACTCGGGCTAATAATGCGAATGTACTTGATAGGCGCGATGGCTTTTCGTTATATTCATTGGGAAAATGTATTTCCGCTACTGACTGATGCTTTGAATTGATTAATTTATTGATTAGCTCCTGTGCTAATTTTAACCTTTTTCTATCGTATCTTTATTTATTTAACAGAAAACATTAGATACAAAAGTATTGTACGAGTACAGAAAATAAAGTGAATAACTATAATAATGTTAAGACACTCGGCCGTTATTTTCCAACGTAACCCGGATGAGTCCATCGCAGCCTGACTTAAACTTAAAACTAGAGGACAAATTTAACATGTACATTATTTGGTAAGTTCTAAAAGGGCTATATATTTTAATTTAAGCAATACAAGCTACATATATTTTGTTGAAATGTGCGCAAAATAAAACATAAAAATCATTCAAAATATACGTATAAAACACAAAAAAAAACATTGGGTTCCCAAAACCGATCCTCACCATACCCGCGGCAACGCCACCTAAAATATTACCATCCGCAGCGGGCTAGAAAGTAAAAAGCCAATTTAGCATATCCCACGTCTCCTTAGCATTTTCCTGGAAACTCTCACGTGACTCAGCAGCTCGTCCGTTTTCGGATTAAACATCGCGCTCAAATTACACGCGGGCAAAAGTCCGACACTTAAAGCGCGCTTTCCCCTACTCGCGCTCTCGCATCGCGATATAGAAGCGCATCATAAATGCCGCGCGCTAAGCAGAGAGCCCAGACTGTAAAGGGGCTCGGGAAGCTAGAGGCACCTGCGCGCTCCTCCGCGATTCTTATCGTCGCGCGCTTAATTTCATCTTAATTTCGCCTTCGTTTGCCACCGCGCGAGCGCACGTCGCCGGCAACGAAAATAACAATGAATCGGCTTTCGCTGCGACCTCGTTGATTCCCCTATATAAAAAAAAAAATGCACAGAAAAGAAAAGTCTCCTTGGCTGCTAAGGGATAACGCGAGGAGAGAGGTGTGCAAGTGCGAAAAAGACAGGCGAGTTGACGGGCGCGAGACGAAATATAACGGCCGAGCGGTTTTACACGAGCGGGCGGCGTGTATAAATCTGTCAACGAACTCGAGCTGACTTCACACGTAGATAATAATAAAAACAATTAAGGGTTCGGCTGCGCGCGAGCGAGCGGGTGTGGAGGAAAAAAATAAAGGAGAGGAGCCAGACAAGACGGCCTTGGGGATCGTTTCGCTCTCTCTCTCCCTCTCTCTCTCTCGCTGTGTTGTCCCTCATACGCGCCTTTTTTCCTCCTGCTACGCGGTCTCCTCGCCCGCGCGCGTCTCACCTTTTGTAGCTCGCGTCTTTCTTTTTCGGTCTGCTCGCGACGGCGCTCGTGTACTCGTTATCGCGGCGCGCCAAACTTTTATCTTCGCGACAACGGAAACATTCATTAAACGCAAATGTATATATATATACCTTTTCGAATGGCAATACCAGAGGGGCCGCGATCCGCATAGAGGGATATGCTCGAAAGTCGGATCTGCGTCGACGAGTGATTATCTTTATTTTTCAGCTTGCTGCTTCAGGATGGGTGGGGCGAGTGCGTTTCTTTTTTTGTTCAGGCATTATGTAAATTAAATCGAGGAGCCGTGGGCGTAAATAATTTTTTTCCGCGCGAAAATTTTTCTACGCCGAGCTCCACTGCTATTTCGCTCTCCTCGGAGACAAATGAATTGCCAATGCGATCTCTTATCTCAATGGCGCGAGGATAATTTAATGGAGAGATAAAAGTTTTTGTCGGCCCTGCAGAAGAAAACAATATTTTCAGCTCGCGTTCTTCCACTGAAGAGGGACATATATTTCTGCTAATTGCGCGTTGACGCTGGTAAAATAAATCTAAGATCGCTATCTAGATATACATAATTGTTTAAAATTTTGGTGTTGAGGTGTGCTTTTATTGTTATTGTCAGCTCGTCTTCGACTGCGGTCCAATTAAATGTTGTGAAAACTTATAACGAACGTTTTAACGAAGCAAAAAAAGTTCATCTACTTTATATTTATACTAATGACGCTTTTACGCTGATATAAGGTGTAAAAAAAGGCGAAATACACTCGCCAACTTTACGACGCCTCGTCGTTATATGCATAATCAGCCATAAAGAAGGACGTTTTAATAACTGCCATTTCTAGCAACCGCGATATTAGGTCGCAGCTCGCATTTTTCCTCCTCAAAATTTTATCCAGCACCGCGCTGCATTTAACTCGCAATAAACCGAGCGACGCTCGAGAATTCAACTACTACCGCGCGGACCAAAACCATCGGGTTACCCTAATTTTTCTCGAAAGCCACTCGGAGCCTCTGAAAAACATCGAAATTATCCCTTCCCCGCACAGCCCTCTTAATTTTTAAAAATTTCCAAAAGCACCGTCCAGGCCGTTCATCCTCGCCTCGCTATAATTAAATCGAATCCCCGGCCAATTTATCCAGAGTCCGCTTGCGCGCACGTGCTGCAAGTGCGCTCCGCGTATAAATACATATTGGAAGTGCAAAATTTGGCGCGCGGGGCGCGCGAAGAAGAACGGCGGAGCAGGAAACGCATCCGGGCGCGCAATTTCATCCAGCGCGAGCACAATGATAGTAATAACAGCATGAGCGCTCGCTTATTATCACACCAAGCGCTCCACTTAATAATTACAAATACGCCGGGACGATGATCGGCGGGCTGCTCTCTTGTGGCCTGGGCAGCGCGGCATATGGGCCGTATATGTGTACGTATAGGAGAGAGAAGAAGCGCGCGCATGCTGCGTGCGAGCTCTATTGTTGGTGCGCACGTGTTGCTCGCTCGTGCCCGTCCGTGTATGTATTTTCTCTCTCCCGGGCGAGGGTACAAAAATTGAGACGAGTACGAGCGCCGCATGTGCTGGAGCTGGGTGAGCGTATAAACTTGATACTGTATGGACGGCGTGCAGCAGGTCGTGAGGAATCATCGGTTTTTCGAGATGGATGGAGGAGAGGTGGGTAAGGTGATCGAAGAGACGATGAAGGAGGCGCTGATAAGAGGGAAATTTTCTGGGGTAGGGTAACGGTTGGGGGTGAGGTTTATTGTGCTGCTGGTAGCGATGGAGAGAGTGAGAATTGCAGCTGCTGGATTTTAAAGTTGTTTTTTTTTAATGAGTTGACTAGTATGCGTATCGTTCAAATTTAGTTTGTTCCTGAATATGTATTGTATATGGCTAAACTTATAGCTAAAATTTAATTAATAATCATATAGATATAGCTCAATTAGACTCTAAATAATTTTTACACGGTTAGATATTATATAAAAGACCATTCAGAGAAATATAATATATTATGTAAGGCTTTACTTTTACGGCATTATAAAGAGTTTAACAAAAACTTTACGAAAATCTGAAACCATAATTATTATGTAATTTAATAATAATAATTTCCTTAGAATCCTGAAGCATCAAACTTTATGACCCACTTAATTTTCATAACTTTAAAACTTTCCAGCATCATAACACAGATATGCCCATTACCGCCTTTCGAAATTCCCAAAATCCCAAAAAAATGCTCTAATACCTAACGAACTCCAGAGCTGAACACGCAGAGAACCGTTTCCAAATTTTCATGCTCCAATCTCCCAGCATTAATT
>JAPYZA010004204.1:0-13830 GCA_030522685.1 Eupelmus azureus | reverse complement strand
AGAGCGCGGGGTCATTCGCATCGCCACATACTTGGGCCGCCGCCGCCGATCGACACACGGAGAGACACACAAACGCTCCCTGTCCTTGACTGGCGCCGCGCGGCTTGCAGGATATATCTCGCTGCTAGCTGCAGTCTCTCGAGGCCGCCCTGGAGATCAGCTGCCCGCGGCGCCTGCTTTAAGGATGCGCGCCCGAGAAGCTGGCCCGGACACCAGCTGAGGAAGAGAGACAGAGAGCTAAGCTCGCGCGCGAGCCATGTCCGAGAGCCAGAGAACGCCGACCAGCCTACAGCAGCAGACGATGCCTGAACTCTCCGATCTTGGGTGCGTAGCCTCCAGATTCCTTTTTGCTTTTCCGTTGGGCTTTTATTCATTCGCGGCGCGCTCGCTTAATTAGAAAAAGACTTCCGCGGTGGTGTAAGTGGAATCGGTACTCGGCGGTCGATGTGGATTAAGTTTTTATTGTATTTTAATAGCTTGACTTTTAATCAGTCTCTGAGAGGCAGTGACGTGCCGCATCTGTAGCCGCCGTGCGCGTTCTGGAAATTCTCGGCGGTTAAACCGATCGCGACAGGCAATTTCGTAGCGATAAGAGCGTAGCTGCATGCTTGGCGCTATTGTCATTCGCGCCGCGGGTTTCTCACGTTCCCGCGCCTTCTGCACTTACTTGCGACAAAGTCGAACGCGAGCCGCGATTATTATGTAAATTATCGTTTCATTAAATTGCGTTACTTACAGTTTTTTTTTAATAATTTGTATGGATTGGTTTACTATGTTTTATTATTATTTCTTTTTAATTTTATTATAATATTGGACAATTTCTTCTTTTTTCGAATAATAAATTTTGAATTTCCGATTATTAATATTCTTTCAGTTTGATTTTGTTTATTTTTTATCTTGGTAGTTTCGAAAAGATTTAAAATTTTTAACAGCCTCGAAATGAGTCGTCCTAAACATAGTCATTAAAGTGTCTTTATCCCGTAAATTACTGATTTACTTCCGGGTAAACTCATTAACATACTCATAAGCTAGATATACATCACGTGCATTGGTCTATTACCTACAGAAAAATGACATTTGATTATAGTTTAGATTGTTTTAGAAAAATTTTAAAGTGTATGAAGATAAGAGAAAAAATTCATGAGTCTTATTTATTTCACTTTACGATATATTTGGTCTTGACAATGTCCTTAATAACTGAATGTTTATGCAAATAATAAGTACAAAACAATTAAATGAAACTGTTTTTCTAGAAATAATGAGCTTAAATTATTATGAAGACCTAGTTAAAAATAAAAATTATTCAGTGTAGAAATAGAATAGAATTATTTATTTTTAAAAAAGTCTGCAGTTGATAATTAGAAATCCAAAAATTATTAACAAAGTATTAAAATTTAAAAGAATAAATTTATTAATAATAAAGATCATTGCCATGGTTAAAATAAAATTAATTTAATTGTCTAATATTCATTTTGTTCATTCTATACTTTTAGTTTCTTTATCGCGTTTAACTTTGTTTTAAATCAAAATAGAATAATAATTAATCACATTCTTTTATTAAATTACGTTTTCTGTGTTATATGTTATTTTTGTATGGTAGAAATAATTATTTCATTTAAAGTAAATGTAACAATTAAAAAAAGACGATAATAATAAAGAAATCAAAAAAGGTAAACTAGTTTTTTTCCGGCTTGCAAAATATTCCAGTATAGCTAGACACTTTGTATTAACAATGTAAGTAGCAAATCGTTCCGATAAAAAAACTTTGCTTTAATTTTTTTAGATAAATTGTTTAGTCAAAAGTAACGAAAGCGTTTCAACTTAATAAATAATATTATCCGCCTTGTAAAATACCAGGTGTTCTTCAACATCAGCCGCCAGTACTCCCAGCAAAGTTATTAAAAGTCTAGATTGCGCCGGTGCTCATTGACATTCAGCTCCAGAAATCTTCAAATTACGTTTACACTAACTGTAGCCAGTCGGCATATAAATTGACTATAGCGCTTTTCCTGTGCCAGGAGCGACACCTGCATACGATGCGCCGCGTTGCACGCTTCTCTTCATCTTTCCTTTTCCTCCTTTCGCTTTTCGACTTCCAACTATGAAAATTAATGCATTCAAAGCACCGAGACTGTGAGTACTTGGGATTGAATTTATTTAAAATATCTTTCAAGGGTGCACGTTTCTGAAGAATCTAATGTTCTCTACGGCAGCTCGTTAGTCCCGACAATTTTCGTGAAAGTTAACTCCGAGAAAATAAAAACGGCCGATAGATTTCAAAATTAATCGATCACGCGCGACGTCGGCGCCGCAGTTCAACAAACTGTAAACGAAAATCAGCTGCAAACTGCCAATTAATAGCCGTAAAAACGGACTCATTAAGGAGAAAGCGTGGGAGTCTCGGGGAGCGTAATCGAACGAAACGGAAGGTGCGAAAAAAAGCGAAAAGCCTATATTATAGATATACCCAGACGAACGCACGCGTATGTTACATCCGCGCTACTCTCGGCGCGCAGGCGGCGCAGTCGCTGACCCAGTTCGGCGGGCCCACGCTCGTCGGGGGATTAGGCGTAACTGGGGCGCAGGATCGAGAAATCGAGAATATGGCCGCGTGTAGGTATAGCCGCGCACTCGAAAATTCGCTCGCGAGCCAAACGGCTGACTTTGACCCGTCGCTGCTGCCTTTCTAACGAGAGCCCACTGGTCAGCCTATTGTCCTCGGCGAGCGCGGCTGTGTATTGGGAGAGCTGGTGTGGCGAATCGGTCCATAGTTAGGTGCATGTGGTTGATGACTCTTTTGTAATACGGACACGTGAGGATGTATACGCGACTTGTTGTCTTGCCAGATTTTTTGCTTCGACTGTCTTAATTTAGTCTTCTCTTGGGTATTTACGTGTAGTCCTAAATGCTGGAGAGCAAAGCTATCGAGTGCAATTGAAATTAGCACTGTTCATTCTGAGATAGTGTTTTATACTAATTAAATTTAATTTGATCATTTGCATAGCAATAAACTTTTAGCCAAAATTTTGTTTTTAATTGTTAGTGAGATATACACCAGTGCATTGATTCTAATTGAAGCTTATTACAAACTTTATTAACTTAACTAATAAAAAGCTCATTATATTTCTTCAATGGCCTCTCCGATAAGGCAGCAAGAAGACAAACTCAAAAGATAAAATTTCAAGCCAGATAAGAATCGTCGAATAAAGTCCCCAATATGACTGCAGATGTATAAAGCAGTTCTGACATTACACTCTTTTCCAAGAGTGCAGGTAGAAAAGAATCTAAAAGAGCTCGTCTTATCTACATTTAGCTCGCGCACCTCTTCTTCTCTCTTCCTCTCCTCTCTTACCGTTTATGCTTATAGGCAAAGACTTGGCTCGCTTTGCGCCTCCGATGCTGCAATCGTGCCTGTATATATACTGTCTACGAAGGCGATTCTTAAGGTGAAGTTTTATCAGGATTTCTCCCCCCTCGCCTCTTTCAAAAGTACAAACGTCTTGTTTTACGGGCTTTTAACTTTTTTTCTTTTACTCTTTTCGAGATTAAAGTTGGATTGAGATATGTATATCTTTATGAGAGAGTAACTATTTCTTTCGGTTAATTAAACATTCTTTGTTGTTTAACGGTAAATGGTCAATTGACATGTGAATTTTTATGTTGTTAGTCGTTTATTTAAAAAAATTTATCACTTGTTTTAAAAATGTATAGATTTTCATTATAAAAAGTAGTACTTTATCAAGGCATGACCTTGAAAAACTATCGTTTTTAAAAATCTATAAGCAGGTATATAAAACACGTACAAATTTGGAAATCACAAAAGCAACAAAGTATCTAAAAGCGCACGCGTAATCAAGTACGAAATAACGAGCTTTCCGATCGCCAAACAAACCGATCCCAGCCACTCAACCCAAGACGTAACAACCCGAATCGAGAACAAAGGAAAATCCTGCTGGCAGCCGTCAGCGCCCAGTAAGTCAGACGGTCACGAAAAGCGAACCCACAGATACCTGCCACTATACTTCTTATCGAGCCCTTTAAGCCCTCGCAGCTCCGAGTTTATAAGAAGAAGAACGGGCAAAAATGGTACCCATGCAGCAGCCGCGACTGGCACGAAGAAAGTGGGGTGGAGTGGGAGGCCGCCGAGGGCGAGCTGGTACATACACAGCGCTCGGCGAGAAAGGAGAGAGGAGAGTAACGCCCCCGCCGTGCAGCTACCTCTCTCTCTCTCTCTCGCGAGAGCAGAGATCGGACGCTGGTCCTCCGCGCGGCGCGAGTAGAGTCTCCGATCGCGTGTCGGCTCGCAACGACGTTCCTCTCTCTCTGCATCGGACAATTGCCGAGCGACAATTATAATATCCTCCTTACGCAACTCCCGATCGCGTGCGCGCGCGTACGTGTCTCTCTCTGCGTCCGCGTAAACAATGCCGCGGCAGTGCGAGTAGCCGAGGGAAGAGAGCGTGTAAATCGGCATATCGGCTACGCTGGCTGCGCGCTTGCCCAAACCTTATATACTCCCTGCCCTTGCGGCTCTCTCTCTCTCGCGGCTGTCGCAAGCCGCGGATACAGTTTCTTCATCCCGCAGCCCCGCTCGATTAGTCATCCGTTAGAGCAGTTGCCGTAGCAGTGTCTCTCGGTTTTTTTTATAAGCCAGTGATAAGCGAACCGTCTTGCAGGAAGAGCAGCGTTAAGAGCACAGCGCGAGGACGCGCTCTGAGCCTGCAGCCGCAGAACCAGCAGCAGGGCCGTAAGTGCGCGAGGTGCGGGGCAGCCTTCGGCAGGTTCTACAACACCGGGGCCCCCTGCCCGCGCTGCAGGCTGAGGGTCTGCCGGCAGTGCCGAGAGCTGAGGCCTGGACAGACTGGACCGCCAGACTGGCTGTGCTCGTTTTGCCATAAGATACAGTGAGTATGGATTTTTTGTTGAGTTTTCGCTGTTTTTTCTGCTGTGAGTGTGGTTTTTGTTGAGGTAATGGGTAGGTAGAGGTGGGGGACGATTACCGTAACTTTCTTGTAATATTTTTATGTGCTTTGCACTTTAATGTTGTTCAATTAGTTTTGACTCCTATTTATAACTATATCTGTGTAAGTGATATTCGTTGGTTCAATTCTAAACAATTTTTCTATGTCTGTGTTGAGCAAAAATATAATCTTGGCGAAATAAGGATATTTTTGAACTCTCGTAGAAAAATGAACCATCCAAGACCTTATTATAAAAAAGAAAAAGAGTACTATTATCTTTTCATGGCTTGTAGGGATTTACGTTCCATATCCGCCGACTGGAGTCGTACAACCGGAAGGGACAACTACTTGTCTGCCTTAGACATCTTAAAATACAGCATACGACGTGCATGGACAATTAACGGTAAACCCCATAATTTTTTTTATCAAGCTATATTTTAATATTTTTCAAAATAATTATTATTATAAAAAATAAATAATTAAATTAATAAAATTCAAAATGACCTTTATAAAAATTAATTTTATCAATAATCTAGTTAACCTAGAGAAATAATATTACTATGAAAACGAATTGTATTGAATAATTTCTCATTCGTTCAATGAAATAAATGGCCTTTGTCTTCTCGATGAAACAGGACCTCCGGCTCGCTGGTCAGCGGCGCGCAAATCTGCCGAGTTCAGACTTTACCGCAGCTTACCGAATCGTCGCCGTGACTACCTCGACGAGGAGAATACCAAGAACGCCAAGAAACCACCCGAATCGCTCATAAGACCGCCCAGAATAATAAGCAAAGTTACCAGCAAGCAGAATGACGCCAAGAAATCCAGCATCCCTGTTTTTCGAAACAGAAGCTCGAAGGAGTTCGAAGACATTCGCGGTCCACACGAGTCGCCCAAACGCTCATTGATACCTCAGAGGTGATGAAGCTTTCGTAATTAAGATTTTTTTCTTCATTTTAATTGATGTTGTAAAACTTGCCTTATTAGTTTTTTTAATTTTCTGGCAAAAATATTTAAGTTGTTATATACCGGTGCGCCAGGGAAA
Organism: Eupelmus azureus; assembly: GCA_030522685.1. NCBI lineage: Eukaryota > Metazoa > Arthropoda > Insecta > Hymenoptera > Eupelmidae > Eupelmus > Eupelmus azureus. The sequence continues at coordinate 7,824 of JAPYZA010004204.1, read as the reverse complement.
AGCGGTATTCGTAACAGTATATAATATGTTTCAATTAGAAAATTGTTCTTTCTTTTTCATAATTTAGTTATGTACTAAAAATACAACGTCTTGTTTTAAAATAGCTGCATTGAATTTGTTTAACTTAAAAAAAACAGAAGCATTTTTCGTTTTACATTTTTTTCATGCTTGTATTTTAATGGTTCGAGGAAGTCGATTTATTTAGCTATGGTCATTTTGTCTGAACAAAAAATAATTACCCTAAAAAGTAGTTATTATCTTTAAAAAAAACTCGTTTTTAGATAAAATTCTTTATTTTACGTATTACACGAATCCTAGTCCATTACTGATACAAACATTGCAAATAAAAATAGAACGTAGGAAATAAAAAGGTCGTAATGAACGAATCGATTCGCAGGTATCGAGGCAGCACGGACGATTTGCGACGCAGCCGAGAGGACATCAGCATTCCGAGCTTTATACCAAAGCTGCTGTCGCCGCGAAATAAAGAGGACAAGCTGAAGCGCCAGGACAGCAAAGACGACGTTCGATCCTCGCCAGCGGCGTCGACGCTGGCTCTCGCGGCCAAATCTCAGCCTCAGCAGCAACAGCAGCAAAATCCGCAAGAGGCCAAACCCACGCCGGCACTCAGACTTTTCCGGCGCGACAGTCGAAAGGAAACGAGCACCGATAATTCGAATGCCGGCACCGGCAGTGCAACGTAAGATAGTACTCTATTCGCTTTTTTTTACTACTAGCGCAAAAGAAAATCGTAGACTCAAACCGACTAAGTCTAATTTTTATAATGGCACTTATTTCATAAGTATTTTATATATCAGTTACATTATTTTTCAATTTCCTTTATGTTCTAATGTATATGAATAAAATTAGCTCTAATTATTCTTATTAAAATTAATCTTAGAATTAAAATAAGTTATCTGCAAAAACTTAAAATTTTATTTTAACTTTATTTAATTTAAATTTAATTTAAATAGATAAAATAAGGACTCTACCGTATTCTCTGTTCAGGAAACATAGGTTTTCGTATTTATGAACATTTTGCACAGTAGGGCCTTTTTTATGGAAACCATTGATATCTACAAAAAGTTTGTTTTAGAAAAAGAAGCGCGTCAAATTTCTTATCTTGAATTTGAGAGTAGTTATTGACCTTATCCGTCCGAAATAATTATATGAATAAAAAAAGAAAACATTAGTAATTCTCAAATTATAATTTAACATTTTATTTATATTATTTAGTCCGTCGATTGATGGTGAAGGGCAGTGGCAGGAATGTTCGTCGATAAGCCTAGGCAAAGCTGGCCCGGATGAAGAAGAGTCGATGAAAATGGTGGACGAGCTAAACCAACGTATAATCGGCAAAAATTCTCAAGAAATCGAGGAAGATGTTAAGAAACCCGAAACTTTCGATGAAACCGATGAAGCACCAATAAATTCCACTTCGAATATTAGTTGTGTATCGAACGAATCGAAAATATGCGATAAGAATGAAGAGTACGCTCAGGTGACGGATGAAGCGAATGCCATGCTAATTAAAGAACCAGATAAACAAAGGCTATCAGAATCGGTACTCGGTAAAAAGTTCGATGAACCTCTAGTTGTAAGTTTCTAATTTTATAACTATAATATATTTGAAAAAAAATAGTTAAAAAATGTTAAAATAAACAGTAAATTATTAGGATTACTTTGATTACAAGACAACAGTGTAAATAATAGTAAATTATATAATTTTAGATATTAGATATTAGTCATTCCCAAAAATTGATAAAATTTAAAAATGATTTAATTTTTAAGTAATAAAATAAAAAATTTTAAAAATTTAATTTTTATTTGCAAATAAGGTAAAGAGGAAATTTTCGAAAGAAGAACTTTCAAATGATGACACGGATGATACGCCGAATCGAAGATGTTCAAGCGTAAGTCACAAATTTTTTTTATATAAACCATTTTTTAAAAGTTATATTAACTAATTTTAAAAATTAATACATTTTACAGCATCTTTCGCCAGAAGCGAGCCCACTAAGCACAAGATCTTCGAGGTATAGTCCTCGCGAAAGCGAAAGCGAGCCTACTCCAGCATTACCTCGAAAAATAACTAGCGAAAGAGGAGAGTCCAGCTCAGCCTCTCAGAGGATTCGTGATGCCATAACAAGGACTCGCAGAGAGTCGAATAGTAGTGCCAAATACGAGAGTAGCGGTAGCGAGGGTGTTAGGTGAATATATTTTCTTCCTTTATTTATGTCCTTTAATTGTATGAGCATTTATTTACTGAAAAATGTAATGTGCCCACACTCTATTCCTAATACGGCAGTCTATCGAGTGTATCAACGCCATAGGAGATGACGTCACTCAATTTTATTTCCAAACCAGTATGCACATAATATATATGTACAAATTATATTGCGAGAGCATTGATCCCAGTACTGCCCTCTACAGTGAATGAGTCATTCTCATTATAATTGCAGGGAAAGCCTTTTAATTATGCTTTTTGTATTTCAATAAAAATATTTTATAATTCAAAAGATCTAAAAATATAGTGTAGAGTATTAAACTCAATTTACGTAGCTCATAAATTTATATAAAATAAAATATTTATAATGTTATAATTTTTTAAAACATTAAAATTTTTTTAGATTGGGCGAGTCAGGAATATCAAGCTACGTCGATATAGCTAGACGCGTGAAATTGTTTGGCAGCGGAAGCATTGGGCCCTCGACTGGAAGTTGTGATGAAGTACTGCAGCGCGACAGCGCCACCAGTGCTGGCGAAGACGAGCACGACGATCATTCACGAGATCTATCTCGAGTGGGACCAGCCTCTCAAAGCAGGGTCATGTTACGACGTCGCAGGCAATTTGATGCGCAAGGTAATTGAGATTCTACCTTGATCTCGACTTATTAATATTTCGAGAAAAAGAGAATTTACTGCATGATACATGTTTCTTTATATGATTTTAATAAGCATTCAAACTTTTATTACAATTTTTTTTTAATAAACTAATAGTTTGATCATTTATTTTAAATCCTATAAGTGTTTGTGGTATACTAGAAATCTGATAAATATAGCCCTTATAGTTGAGAAGGGGGAAAAGAACAGGTCCAATATTTTGACAGTTCACTATAATATTGAAAATAGAATGTTAGAAGACCAAATTATTGAAAGAGCAGAGCTACTGAATAAGAAAAATTTTTAAATAATCAATGTGTACTGGTCGAAGGCAATATTCTTTAGAATGTTTTGAAATATCGTAACCTCATTGGATATAATTTCAATGTTTTAGCCAATATTATTGGACGATTTCAAAAACATTATATCAGATATTTATTTAAGTCAGCGTTTCTAACCAATTTCAGAATAACTTTATTAAAAAAAATCAAAAATATGATGGCGAAATCTAGGATAGGTATCGCAAGTTCACACTGAATAAAAAAAAATGATTTTAAAACATACGAATTGGAAGTTTATTATTTAGAATAAAAATTACGAAAAGTTTACTAACAGATTTTGTAGTAGAAAAAATACCGTTTCAATAAAAAAAATTGAAATACATAATATTTGAAACATTCAATCAAAGGTTTTGTTATTGTAACTTACGTTTTCATATTTTCATATAGTACCAGACAAAGTTTATTTAAGAATCTAGTAGAAAAATTAAAAAGTAATCTAAAATAAGAGACCACAGAAAATTTCATTCATTTCAATAATCATACAACAATAATTTAAATATATTAATTTAAGGAAAGATGACAAGCAATTTAAGCAAATTTAAATAAATACTCGATTTAAGCTAATGTTAATTTTTTAGGAATTTCCATAATTTTTTCAATAATTTGTAAGTTTTTGTTGAATTAAATATTTTGAAATAGAAGATAAAATTCCATTTATTGTGATATTTCTTTTTCTTTTTTAAAATTAGAGATTTTAAATATTTTCGTTTAAATATAAATATAAAAATTGGCAACTTTTTGATGATTCTCGAATTATTTTAATTTTAATTATTGTTACAGCATTATTGAAATTATATCTTTTTATAATTTTAGTCTCTTGAAAAAGTAGGATCGCGAAGTCTAATATACACAAAATGAGATATGACGTCATGAATTTTACTGTATTTCAAAATTATGTCGTATTCATTTTTAAGAAAAATACTTTTCTATTATGTAGATATGTTTCAATAATCATTTGAAATTTTTTATACTTTAATTCTTAATAGTCTGAAATTAACAAATAATATTTACACTGACTAAAATTGAAGTTCAGTACAGTGCAGTCTTGACCTATCCAAATTAATTAGTCATCATCAATTTTATAGTGAACTATCAAAATTTCAAATTAATGTGAACCATACTTTGTTTTGATGACATTTCACGCAAAGACTAATTTGCGTGTTCCAAAGACATTAGCTTTACAGGTGTATAACGATTCGGTTTCTTTATAAGCTATAACATGAAACTGTTCATTTTTCCGCGCCCAATCGGAGAAATAATCGCTCTTAATCTGAGCAGCAGTTTTCCACTCTCGTAAAATACAAGCGCTATCGACACATATACGACATCGGTGAACGATTGCAAATACACATACGCGTGCCTTATCGATTTTCGAAGCCCGCCGTCCAACTCGATACAGAATACCAGAGAGTCCCGCACCGTATCGCGATCGGTGCGCGTTCACACTGTTTTTTTAGGTCTTTTAGTCATTCTTTCAATCGTTATCGTCTTGGTGCTCTCTAAACAAAGAGCTAAACAAGGAATATGGAATCAGAGGGTATCACGATATTTGGAATTGAGTTGAGACGAATCATTCAACTCTTTCTGACAGGAGTTTTCGCCATTTACTTTTTGCTTCTCTACACGGGTGCTGTGGTCTTCTTTTTTCTTGTGTGGACCAACGGTTACTAAGAGCTTATTGAGGAAGGCAAAGTGATTATTTGAAAGTGTAGTAAGAAGAGTGAATGTAAAATAGTTTTTTGAGTACAGCGTAGAAGTGTTTTTTTTAGATTTAGATTTTTTTAGTTTAGGTATATCTTATCGCAAATTACCTCGATAAATGCGTAGATGTCCGAAATTAGGTTGTGGTTTGCTAGGAAATGCGTTACAACCAGCAAATGCTGTCATGCAAGATAGTCCTATCAGCGTGATGACCTCCACGCCTACGCCTTTTTAATTATATTGTAAGTACAGCTTAAGTGTTATTGTAGAAAAATTGAGTCTGTAAGATGATTCATTACTGATCAAATTCTATTGATTCTATATATTTTTAGAATTGATCCTTTAAAAAAAATATGAGACAGTAATTTAATTATACATAAGTGTCATAAAATCTTGATAAAATTAATTAAAAACAATATAAACTTTACCCCTACATAATAAATTTTTGATATATTAACTTTTGTTTAAAATAAAAATTATTAAATGCTACAATTAGTTCTTTTGTATCGAATGATTTAATCAGTGTTGAGATATTCGTTTTTGAAGTTATTTCTAAATTTGTATTATACTAGGAAAATTGAACTTTATTGTAAGATTTTCTTATATTTTCTTTTTAATAATCTTCAAAAGAAAAAGTAACCATAATTTAAAGTGTGATCGATTTTTTCTTATATACATATAACGGGATACGAAAATTCTTAGATACAGTACTGGCTCAAGATTAAAGGAAGAAAGAAGAAACTCGAATAAAAAAAAGGGCCAAGGCAGTGTGGGTAAAGCATATGCGCGCGGGGTATATAAGAGTAATAGCACACGTGAGCATACGTGCACGTTTTTACTTTATATACAATCCACCTCGCTTACTCACCTGTGCATCTATACCGGGTGTTCTCAAAGTTCTCGATCTATATTTGTCGACGCATCTATAGCCAGTCACTCATTCAAGCACTTATGATATTGATTTTTTTTACTTCTAAGAATAAAAAGCGAGAAAAAAGGTCGCTTTGCAAACGTACGTAGGTGATCGTTATTTTTAATAGTTTGATACTCTCGAGTAGGTGTGCGAAATTCAATAGTGCAAAAAAAGACATTAATGCTCTTTGTGAAACAGAACATTTACAAAGCATATTCCTACATTTTTTGACGTACGTTTGTTCCTAAATATAAAGTACACTGATTATTTTGATTTTAAGACAGATAACTTTCGCTTACTGAGATAATATTCATGACGCGTTGATTTTGGAGAAGTGGAGCAGAATTCAGCTGTCATTAAATTAATTGTTCTCTAAAATACTGATTATAGATTTCAGTTTCATTGCAAAGATTACTTTCTCAAAGAGAAAGCTTATTTGTAACGGTTAAAATTTTGGAAGTTGAGATTTTAAATTCGATGTTTTTTAAGGTCGATAAATTATAATGTGTTTTGAAAAAGTGTGTGTATTAAAGTACTTTCCACACTATTCATTGTGGATATGTGTATAAATTAGTACATAATTTCTGGTGGATATGTGTATCAATTTTCATCCAATTTCTCAGTCAAGTCAATCTTTATTTTATATAGTACAAGTGACTAAACTCTTAAGTTGATAAAATGATGTTTATTCCTTTTTACAAATAATAGTTCCTAATATTATCTAGAAAAACATGTTTAACCACATTTTTTGTTAAATTTAATTTTTTTGTCATTTTAAAAACTTTTAATTTTTCTATTTGTATGAACTTTGCACCATAAGCAAACATTAAATTATAGTGTTGGGGATAAATAAAGCATATAGATTCTGTGACTTTTTCTAATCTTTTTGCTTTTTCGAAGATTTAATATTTGCAAATGTATTATTGTTACAAAAAAAGCTACAATGAAGCAATTATATATTAAATCAGTCAGCAGCGGTTTACTTATACGAGGAAGTAGTTTAAAATCCTCGGCAGCTAGTAAACTGCATTCTTTTAAGTGTGTCACTCTTCACTCCAATTCTCTTTTATTCAATTAAGGCTTATATGATTATAAAAAAAGTGTTGCTTTAGTAAAGTAAAAAAATTTTTCGATCGAAAACTGGCCATCATGTAATTTCAGATTGTTAAAAAACTTCGCTGCTATGAAGTTACCGCGGACGGATGGATGTCTCGATTAAATAATTAAAAATTTTTTTTTAATAAACAATCTTCATGTTTATCTGGTTTTCTATATGAATTTGCTTAATTTTTCAACTAATTTATCGAATTTCATGTAGCCTTTGTAATTAGAATCACATCAACTTGATAAATAAATTTTTAATTCTCCAAAATACACGTCTACTCCAAAAATAAGAGCAATAACCCGCAGACATCCAAAAAAAAATATAACAAGCTTACCTTCATACCAAGCCCACGCAAACACACACACACCGAGAAGAAATTTCGTCGTAGGACAAAGGGCCGGCGCGCTTTGAGCAATATATAGTCAGTCACGAGAGTAGAGGGGGGCTGCAGGTGTACGCGCACGACGTGTGTATAAACACAGAGGCTCGCGCGATTCTTTCAGGGCCTTCAGGGGTTTCACGGTTCGTTTGCCGTGAGTGCTGCGAGCCCTCGCGTATTATATAGTTGTAGCAGCGCGCGCGCGGCCAGGGAAGCGTTCATACATAGCGAGCTGCGGTAGTGCCCCCAGCACCACAGAACCGTGCGGAGTCGCGCTCGCGCGCTCCTTGGATTTTGCTCGCCGATTTATTATTGTGTATTAATTAATCGTTTTTGCGAGCTGTATTAGTGAGTTGATTTGAGTGATACTTTGGTGAAGGGTCGATCTAGTGTCTGTGCTTTCTTTTTTATTGATAAGAGAGAGATATTTTGCGTTGATACAAGTGCGTGGGGATTGAGTGTTATAGTTCGAAGGTAAGCTTCGGTGTTCTGTAAATAAATA